>JBAMBO010003211.1:0-137892 GCA_037044535.1 Lordiphosa magnipectinata | reverse complement strand
TATATGATCACGCCTCCTTTGTGGTGTTGTGCGTGTCTTGTTTTAGAAACGTTATTTTTTTTTTTTTTTTTTTTTGTTTAATGATAGCTAGGAGAATAGTTGATACATAGAACTTAATCTATTTACAAATAGTTACCAAGAATTACTAATACTATACGGGGCTTAGACAGCACGGCAAACGCCTGGGATAACAACTTAACACGCAGCACATGTCCTGGGAGTGATCTGTCATCTTGCTGGGGAAACCAGCAGCGTGCAAATATTAGTAGGGGATAGTCTCACGGGGACACTTAAGCCAAGTTGATGAGGCGGCCCGAGGGACGCCATCCATGGACCCAAAGGTCTGAGGGATGTCGTCGGTTAAGGCGTCTTCTGAGCCTGTTTGTAACCAATTCAGATGCAAGTCTATTGGAGTGGGCCACCAGTCGGTCATGATAACTACTAGTATGCATATTGATTTGGGGGCATAATGGCAAAACATCCAAATCGCGATATAAAGTTGTATGCCTCACATACTAGGGAGCATCAGCAATGTGCTGTAGTACTCGGCTTATAGAAGATTCAAGTTTCTTAGTGTAGTGGAGCATACCGTACCCCATAGCGGGATAGAAACGTTATGATGAAAATCATATCTTATTGACCTAGAGCCTGCTATAAAGTTCTAAGATGAAAAGCGAGTTCTTAATTCAAGTATAGAAAATCGATAGAACAATGCGAGCTCGTATAAGTTTGAAACGAAAAATGCTAATTATTTGAAAGCGAATTTGTTCTTAAAATTCCCAACTGGTTCTATTCCTTTATATCCCATATGGAGTGATGGTAAAATTCTGACCTACATCGGCCATCAAAAGAAAAATAAGCATCTTCAAAAAATAAACTCAAAATTAGAAAGAAACTTTCTGAAAAATGAGCCCAATTCAAATCCACTCAACAACCTAACAGAAAAATAACCAACAGAAAACGAGAGCTTAAGTTAAAGTCGGCCCTGCACGACTTCGATAAACAAGTTAAAGCCTATTTCCACCAAAGAAATAAAGCTTCATTTCTTGAAATGACAAGAAATGAAGAAAATTATATCATTTCTTCCATACAAATTGTTGTGGCATTTTGCCCTTTATTTCTTTCATTTCTCAAAAATGATTTCATTCCCCACGAAGGAATTTTGGAATTTTTTAAAAAAATACTCGCTACTCTCTGGAAATACAAAGTGTCATCATCAATAAACTATTGATTCGAATTTAAAAAGTAGGCGCAATTTTGATTAAGATATAAATTAGTCAAAAAAAGTTGTGAATTTAGCTTTCTGCTGATAATTCAGACGATAACAATGCGTTCGCCCCGCGTAATTGGGTAAATTGGGTAAATACTGCAAAAAGTCCCCGTGAGTTTGAAAGTGGCGCCTGTTGTTTAAATCAAACCATTCAGCTGTTTTTGTTAACGTGGCATTGCGAATGTCAAAAACATGACTTTTGGTCAATGGAAACAGCATCATTTTCAAATTAATTGTATGAAACTTTTACATTACTTTACAGCTCCGAATTGTAATTGTAACTAAAACCCATTTCCGACCGATAAACATCTGATTTCGACCAAATTTCGCGAATCTTTTTGAAAACATATCAAATTAACAATCGTTGAGTTTAAGAAAGATAAAATATAAAACAAAAAAGTTTTTCTCACTAAGACTACTTTTCCGACCGTTCGGTCCTATGACAGCCTTAAGATATAGTCATCCGATTTTGACCAAATTTTGCGAATATATTTGAAAGCATATGGAATTAGTAATCAGAGAGTTTAAGGACGCTAACATTAAAAACCAAAAGAAATTTCTTACTAAGAACCATTTTCGACCGATCGGTCCTATGACAACCATAAGATATAGTCACCCGATGTCGCTCAACTTTTTTAAATTAGTTTGAAAGCGTATAATATTAAGGAATCACCGACATTTAGAACGATTTACTTGAAAAAAAAGGAGTTTTTTTCACTAAGACCCATTTTCCGACCGATCGGTCCTAAGGCAGCTATAAGATATAGTCAACCGATTTTGACCAAATTTTGCGAATATATTATACTCGATAGCTTTAAAACTGAAACGGACAGACAGACGGACGGACAAAGCTCAATCGACTCAGCTCGTCACCCTGATCAAGAATATATATAGTTTATGGGTCGGAAATGAATATTTCTATGCTTTGCAAACTTCTGGGCCAAATTATAATACCCTTTGCAAGGGTATAAAAACGCTTAAAAAATCACCCTTTATACGTAGATATTATGTAAGCAACATTATTCAGAGGTCCACCAAATTTGGGAACAGTTAGATGAACTATAGTCGAGTTATTAGCTAATCAAATAATTAAGCTGGGCAATGGGCAGCTCTTCACACAGTTAACTTTGCTCCATAGTTAAAAGTGATCAGTTTTATACAAATTTAAAGGTAAATAAATATAAGCATAGACTAGAATATCTAGACTGCAAAATTGCACAGTCGACACCGCTTCTGTCAGAAATTAGTCAGCTCTTATTTACGCTCTCTGGATACATTTTGTCAGCCGTTCGCTGTCACTTACGCTCTCTGGATACATTTGGGAATATGTCCGTCTCGCTCTAACTACTGTGATTTTCTATGTGGCACTATAAGTATCTTTTTGGGCACTATCAAAATTGAAAGGCAGCGCAAATTTTATCTCTAATACTTATTGCTCACACAATCTAAATTAAGTTGCCAAATTAACACAAGGTGACAGAAAATTTAGAAACAAAATAAATATAAAAAAAAAACAAAAAACTTATTGCTCCATCATATAAGGTAAAGAATACATTATATTAGGGCTGACAGATTTGTTCATAACAGGGAAGCGCTGTTCCAGTGCTCTAAAATGTTTTATAAATAGTTCGAAATGAACTTAATATATACCGAAACAGTCTTAAATCAATCGTAATAATAAGAACTTACTACTTGAATCAAGTATATTCGTACTTACCGTACTTTTGACACCATTTGGCTTTAGACATACGTTTCACCTTCCCCCTTGCGTGGGACATTTTGAAATTAATAAAGAGACGGCTCCGCAAACAGTATGTTCGCAAAGCTGACTCTAATGTGGAGAGAGTGTATCGAGGAGTGGCAAATCGAATTAAGAAGCTGCTGACCAAGCATAAACAAGAAGCTACTGTCCGTTTTCTTAAGAGCGTACACAGAGAAAACAAAATTGGCTGCACGGCGCGTTTAGAAACGTCAAAGCTAAACCAAACGTGTTGTGCCCTGCTAAATTGTACACGCCAAATGTAGAATTCCGAAAGCTACACTCCACGTGCAGAAAAGCTACGTGTTACGGGTAGGATTTCAATATCTAAACCTGGCGTGCAGAAAAGCTACTCAAACGTTATGGGTTGAAAATCCCGGTAAAAACGTGTAGAAATCCCACATTTTCGTGTAGCTTTTGCATATTTTTTTCCTCTGTGTACCGCCTGATTTAAGAACCAACTATGCACTTTGTGCACTTGCTAGGTGGTATAAAAAGGAAGCAGTTCCTAAACTTCCTATTCGAAAGGCTGATTGAACTTGGTCCAAATCAACGCAAGAGCGTGCGGAAAAATTTGCTTTGAATCTAGAGGATAAGTTCAAACTATTTGAGCCTTAAGCTGCCTTTATACTTTTCATATCGCTCACTTACTTCGAGAGTGGCATAACTCAAAACGAGAAGACCAAGCTAACTTCGTCTGTACCGAACTGTTTATACAAATCCAAAATCAAAAAAAATTTTGGAACTAAAACCCATTTTCCGACAGATTAACATCTGATTTCGACCAAATTTCGGAAATCTCTTTGAAAACGTATCAAATTAACAATCGCCGAGTTTAAGAACGATTAAATTGAACACAAAAAAGTTTATCTCACTAAGACTCATTTTCCGACCGATCGGTCCTATGGCAGCTATAAGATATAGTCATCCGATTTCGACCAACTTTTGCGAATTTATTAAAAAGCATTTAATATTAATTATGGCCGAGTTAATGGACGCTAACATTGATAACAAAAAAGTTTATCTCACTAAGACCCATTTTTTGACCGAAGGTTCCTATGGCAGCTATAAGATATAGTCATCCGATCTTGACCAAAATTTGCAAATCTGTTTAAAAGCATATAATATTAATAATGGCTGAGCTTAAGGACGCTAACATTGAAAACCAAAAAGTGTTTCTCACTAAGGCCCATTTTTTGACCGAAGGTTCCTATGACAGCTATAAGATATAGTCATCCGATCCGGTCGGAACCGACCGAACGATTTCTCTTCTGCCAGACAGCTGCTATGTGTCAGATAAGCTCACAATTTACTCTTCTATTTGTTAGTTTATGTGACATATAGCTCTATGTAGAAGATGAGAAATCGTCCCTTAATAGAACATATCAGATCAGTTGATCCACAATTATTTGCTTATTTTGTGGGGAATGTCTAAAGCTTAAGCGATTAAATGTATTCATTTTTAGTAGCTTGGCGTTATCAAAATTCATAAGCGATTAAACATTTAAAAGCCCATAAGAGATTTTCATAATAAATCGATTTATATTTGTTTGCGGCGTTTGCGACGCCGCCGCCTATTTCTATTGTCCGACTCAGTTTGGGGGGAATTAATAATAATAATAAAAAAAAAGGCAAATGTGGATACAAAAGAAATTTTTCAACGCCAAAGCCACAGAATTATGAATATTATAATGGCATTTAGGATGGGTGGACGAAAAGCGAGGAAAATTCAATGCGCAAGCAGCGACAATTAATCAACTTCTGGGTCTCTCCGCTGATAACTCTATTATGCATTTTTTTGGTAGCATTAAACATTTCTCTCTCTTTCCACATAAATGCGATTAGATTTGTGGCTTTTGTTGTTGTCAACAGGTTACTCGGGTTACTCGGTTTTTCCGAAAAGGGTTTGGGAACATAAATTAACTTGTTATGGGAAAATGTAACGATAACTATCGAAATGAAATTCTCTTTCTTTTTATTATTATTTTTGTATTCAAACCACAATTCTCGAGGAGGGAGAGTCGAGTCGAGTCGAGTCGTCGTAATTACCGGATTAAGGACACGTGCCGTTGACTTCCTTTTGACTCAATGGCCTCGGTGTGCACTTGGCTGTTCCATTTCCATCTATGCATCTCTTTTGTTTGGCTAAGCCGCGTGCGACATCACCGAATCTTCCTGATTTAATCATAACTAACGCTTTTATCTAAATACAAATACGAATGCGAATTGTGTTTTGTGTTTTGTGTTGTAGCATTAAAAATCAATCAAACGAAATTAACAAGTTAACAATGACAATGCGAAATGCGAAATGTGGTGGGAAACACACCCCCCGTGGCCGGAGACCAATTTCTATTGTGCAATTATGCAACGAGATGAAAAGTCAATGGGAAATCGCTCGAGGGCTCTCGGTCTGCGTGGGATATTACTGCACCATGACATAATTCACGCCTCAATTTGTCTGCGCTATTTTTTTATGACACCTCAAACTACGGTTAACTTTATCATTAAAACGATAAGCCATTTTTTATGGTTGCCACGCAAATGACTCTATTCTTTGGAATTTCTCTAACAATCGAAATAGTTTTTTAATTGATTTTCCATAAAAACAAGCAACTAGTTTGGTGCCAGTTCCTTAAAATATGTCTATTTTGTTGCCCCATTAAAAATGAGAGCTACCAAATTTTATGCGTCTTTAAGTGTGTTTTGGTTGAAATTAGATTGACGGTCGATGACGACGACGACTACAACGATCTATGATCGATCAACTTGAAAAGCAAACCAGCAATTTATGCACAAAATTATGGTTTTTTTTTTTAAAGGTATTTGAAAAACAAGTCATAAAAACTCAAAGTGTCAAGCGGTGTTTATGGATTTGTGGCTGAAGCAAGTTTCATGGTTTGAGTTGTTAATGTTGGATGTTGGATGGATAAAATGAGTTTTTTAGTAACTCAAACTTGCCTTTTCCTTACATTAATATCTTTTTTAATTGAATCAAGAATATGAAACAAAGGATATATTTTATGTAACAATCAACAACCAACACACAGAATAGCTTAAGTAGCTTCTTAGTTGTGTAGCTAGAAAAGTGGGCGATGGTGTGCAAAAGGACCCGCATCTTATTCCCAGACAAGGCTGACAATAAAATATTGTTCTTAGAGTTTCAGATAGACTTAAATAAAGTACAAAGTGAAAAAAAATATGCAAAATATGCTTGAAAATGTAGGAGTTCTACACATTATGACCGGCATATGCGGCATGTAGAAAAGCTGCATCCCAAATATTGAAATGAGAAAAGTAAACGCGGCATTTAGAAAAGCTACATTAACGTTAAGGGTTTCAAATCCCGGTCAAAACGTGTAGAAAAACTACATTTTTACACAAAAAAAAAAAATATTTTGAACTTCTAATTTTTGTATATTATGCGCTACTTGAAAGCTTAATTATCGCTATGTATCAACTCAGAGCAGAAGAGGGCCACCCATACCTGCAAACAGCTGGGAAATATAGACTGTTTCGGCTTTAAACCTGTGGTTTTTGAACCGCCGGTTTCGGTTCATTGCATGGTTTTTGGGGCTGTGTCATTTCATGAAGATACACTGCTCGCCACTTGAATAGAACACCCTGTATGCTCTCTTTAAAACTGCTCGTAACTCGAAAACGAAATCTTAGAATAACGGTATTTTTTGCATATTATCTTTGTGCAAGCATTCTTCGCTCTTTCTGGTATATTCCAAGTTTTGGAATAGAACCGTTATAAAGTTGTTTGCACTTTATGTGAGCATTCGCAAAAATTCAATGGAATTTTTGCTCCACTTGAATAGAACATACATTTTATTTGGTCGGTATCGTTGACACGTGCACTCAAATTTTGGTTTACTTAAACTTTTTGCTTTAATTGAAGTGTATATAAAATTTTAAAAAATTAAAATGGGGCGTGGCACTTCATTATCTGAGTCGGAGAAAGGAAAAATCCAAGCTTACAAGGATTCTGGCCTTTCTATTGCCAAAATAGCAAAAAAAAAGTCGACAGGAGCCGTCACGCCATAACAATTTTTTTAAATAATGAGGCTAATTATGGTAAAAACATGAAGGGCCGCACCCACAGTGTGCTTACCATCGCGGACAAGCGACTTATATTAAGAGAAGCTTCCAATTCGCACGACTCTTTGGCCAAGAAAAGGGAAAAATGCTACGTTAAAGCAAGTTTGACAACCATACGTCGTGTTATTAATAATGCTACACACCTAAAGAGACTAAAAATCAAGAAGAAGCCACCTCTTAACCCGGCTCGGAAGTTACAACGCCTTGATTTCGCGCGCGCACATGTCACCTGGACTTCGGAGTGGCAACGTGTTGTCTTTTCGGACGAAAAAAAGGTTAATTTGGAGGGCCCCGATGGCTACAGCTACTATTTTCATGATCTTCGAAAAGAACCACACCATCTTGATAAGTTGCACAGCAGTGCTGGATGCTAGAGGTATTATGGTATGGGGGGCCATTTCCTATTATGGCACCTGTGAGCTTAAATTTATTCCAACCACCATGAATGCGTTGTGTTATAATAGTATATTGAAAGAGGCCTTTCCACACTTCCAAACTCTTTTTGCAAATCTAAAATGGATTTATCAACACGATAATGCCCCTCTATACATACGGCCCGGATTGTTAAATCGTATATAGCGAGCCAAAACGTGGAGTTATTAAACTGGCCACCCTATTCACCGGACTTGAATATCATTGAGAATGTGTGAGGATGGCTAACACGTGAAGTATATGGATCAGGTCAGCAATATTCGAGCGTTCCCGAACTAATTGCAGCTATCAAATTAGCATGGGGTTCGATATCGTTGAATTATTTGGAAAAATTTGGGAAAATTGTATGCATCCCTTCCAGTCCGAATGTGTAAGGTTTTGGAGAAAAAAGGAGGCTCAACACACTACTAAAAACTTTTTTTGGTTTAAAAACATGTTAGTAATTTCTTATTTAAGTAATATTGTTATTTGATAAAGATCCTAGATAAAGTGTCCTATTCAAGTGGTGCAAAATGAAGACTCCAAAATTTGTTACTTATTGGTTAACAATGTTTTTTGTATACTTACAACTTTAGAATAATTTTGTAATTTTCGTCTGATTACTACATTTAAATAAACTTTATAAGAAAACAAAAATTATTTTCCTAGATGGCTTGGTTTAGCAGCAATTAACTATAGAAAATCGACTTTAGAGGTGTCCTATTCAAGTGACGAGCAATGTAGGTCAAAAACAATTTCAGTTAAAAAAATTTTGTTGTCTACACGTTTTATTATAATGGAAATAAGAAGAAAGTCTCAAAAAACAAAAGAAATAACAATTAAAGCTAAAGTAACTTAAAATTACAAAACTCCAAAATTTTTGTGCACAAAAAGTTCGTTTACTTATTTGTGAGTCTTTTAGCTGGGAAAGGCACAGGTTTATATTACATTTACGGCATACAATTTGAGTTTCGGAAGTGCAACCAGGAAGCTTACAGGTTTTTTCTGCCAACGCGTGATAAAGGAAGGTTTTCTTTCCTGTGTAATTCTTTTCCTTTTCAGCAACTTGTCGTGGGCGCATTGGTCCTTTTGGCAGAGAAGGATTTTGTAGCATGCAAAGTACGTATGCGACCTCTGATCGGAAGTTGGGCAGTTGGTATTTTGCATTATTAGCGTCGGGCTGGTTTATTCGGTGGAACGTTTACCATGGCCAAATCAAGCATATGTATTAATGGTCGATTTGTGTACTTGTTGCTCTTTACTGAAAAGAAAGATCTTCATTTTCGTTGCACACATTTGTTCATCCACACATAAGCGTTGGCTCATCGGAACTGACAGAAACTTCTCATTGAAGTGATTCACGATAGGCCGTATTTTGTTTAAAGGATCTGGGTCGGCAAAATCCTTGGAGGGCAACTTACTATTTTCGTTGAAATGCAAATTGCGTCGTATTTTTTTAAAGCAATTTTTTGACATTGTGTTCTGAACTATTACAAACGCGTACTCAACCCAATATGAACGAACATTTGGGTAGCGAAAAGCAGACATAAAAAATAAAATGCCAATAAATTGTCGAATTTCCAAATTGGTTGTTGAAAACGAAGTGTTGACATCTTTATGGGCAGCATAAAAATTTGTTTGCTGGGTAATATGCTCAATGATAGCTTCATTCAAAAAGTATTCAAAACACTTGAATGGCATAAGAACTCCGAGGTCAGGCTCAGTAAAGGAAATCGCAGATTTATCCATGACTAAGTTCTTTTGGCGCCACAACATCTTTTTGCCCATCTTATAGCCCAAACAGATCCAACAAATTCGGATATTGTGCTTTCTTCAGCATGAGCAATATCATGCTCAGCAGGCGCTTTGCGTTTGCGTTTCTGTGCTTGAGTAGAGGGTGACAACGGAGTAGGACTTCCGCTTGAAGTTACACAAATCTCTGAAGCCAACATAGAATCCGATATATTTACCGCTCTTTCAATCGCTTCTTGATCTTCCTCATTGAGAAACATCATCAGTCAAATCGTCCTCCAATTCTTCTTTATCAATGTCAAAATCAATCGAAATCAAAAATTTCTCAATCTCCACATCGGAAAGAGCTGATAGCTTATGCATTTATCGTCGTTCCATGTCTACTGAAGCAATTAGTTGGACTTAAATATGTCTTCAGTTGTTCCACTTTCAAACTTAACTTATAATTTTTTTTTCCCGAATTGTCCCAAAACCGCCTCTAGACGGAATACCTTATAAAAGCAATAAAAAGCTAACGAAAACTTTTGTTTAGTGTCCTTGAGACTATCAGCATTTCGATTCCAGCGGCAAACTTTATAAAATATTAAAAAAAAAAAATTTTTAATTCGCACTTTTTACGAAATAATTATTGCGTCCAAACTGCACAAATTTTCAAGAGGGTTACGATTTAATCACAATTTATTTTCTAGTATATTTTCATCGATATTGGCTCTTAAGTCAGATAAAACAAATTTCAATGTGGAAAATGATCGTTCAACTGACACTTGTGTGGCTGGAACTGCTAAAACGACTCGAGCTATTTGCTTAAGTTGATTTTCCTGATAAATATTCCAATATTTTAAATTGTATTTATCTTTAGGTAAACTCTTTACCCCATCAAACGCTTCGATGCAATTAGCAATCGATATTGAATTTTTTGATGAAATTTAATCCTTATTATTGAGTTGTTTGGCAAGCCTTTCCATCTCGTCTTTACCCATCGAGTTCTACGAATTATCCGTAATGCTTTCATTAGCGTTTTTGGGATTTATTGTATATTGACATTAAATGAGTTTTAGCTATATTTTTTCTTCTTCTGATAGCAAGGTTTCATACCTGGGAACTAAGAAAACGCATGCAAGAATAACAATAAAGCACCCCTTTTATTCAATTTCCAAAATTTCAGTAGCTTTAAAATAAGCTTTAATTTGTAATTGTAGGTCAACAGGGGACTAAGGATCGGCTGCCAAAGTGCAAAGTTTAATACACTGAAAAGGTTGCAAGTATTAGGCAAAACATTTTAACTTTTTTTTAAAACGATTTATTAATGTAGTTGTAAAACTACTTCAAATTAAAAAAATATTTTTACTAATTAAAAGTTAACTTTTTATTAAATTTGGTTAATTGTAATCGAATTTTCCAATCGGAACTTCCGTTTGGTTTTTATATGTTCCCAAACGCGACATTTGAAACCAAAAAAAAACCAAAATTAATCAGTCAAATCAATCAAAACCAAAATAACTAACCAAATTCAATAAACATAAGTTTTTCGGGCTATCTGCGGTTCACTTTATTTAATTAAATTGCGCCGCTAAGATTCTTTAAAAATGCGAAAACGGGAAAGATTTACAAAAATTTTGGTATGAGAGGCAAATTTAGTTGTCCCGTTGCCCAGACATACATATGCATAAGCAGATGTAAATATGTACATTGTACAATTCATAACTTCATCAATGTGAGACCCATTCCGGACCTTAAATCAAAGTATTCGCCATTTGAAAGTATTGAAAATTTTTTTTATTAAACATCAAGTGGGCGGAGTAAGCAAGGGGGCATAAAACGTAGCATTTCTATCTTCTTAATATATGTTTTAATTGTTAACAGGTTAAAAGTTAAAACAGAATGGTCATTGCGCAAAATCTCTGAATCTTGCTCTACTGGGGTCGATTTGGCAGCACGCGTTGGCATGTAAAATGGCTAATATCTCAAATCGGTCACAATTGCATTAATGTTTTTTTTTTTTTAATTTGCTTTTTGAATATTATCTTTAATTCAATCTCTGAGCACGCCGGCCATTTTTTTAAAAGTCAGGCTAATTATTGAAAATAAGGAAAAAATATAAGTTTTTAAACAAAAAATTTTAATCAAATAAAATGTATTTTTTTTTTTCTATTTTACAAATTTGTATTCTAAATTCATCCTTTAAAACATCCTCTTTGTTTAGTGCTTTTCAGAGACATGCATTTAACTTTTCCCTTTTAGGCACTTTTATTTTCATTTTTTCAAAAGTTGAAAAATTGTCAAATTATTTTATAAACGTAATTAAATAGCTTGATCAATTCCTAGTTAAAGTGTATCAATAGAATTGCCAAATTCAACAAATCGATATTTTATTTTCGCAAGGAGTTTGAGGGAAACGAGCTACTGTGCGGCAGAGATTAGTCGTTTCAAAACGACATATCTCCGCGCTGAGATATGACGCTTTTTATCTGTCAGAGTTATGTCGTTTTAAAACGCCATATCTCCGCTGTGATCAATGGCGGAGCTATGACGCTTTTTTTCTGTCGGAGAATTGTCGTTTCAAAACGTCATATCTCCGCGCTGGGATATGTCGTTTGTAACATGGCGGAGATATGTCGTTTTAAAACGTCATATCTCCGCGCGGAGAAGCGTCATATCTCCGACGGCCAAATGTACTGGTCGGAGATATGACGCTATGCCAATTTCGATTAGAGATTTAAAGATCTTTAATATCATTGGAACTTTCGCAGCAAAAATCCTCAAGAATTTGCTTATGCAAATTTTGCGTCTTTTTCAAATTTAATAAGGTTAGTATTCTTAGTTTTTTTTCACAACAACTGGTGCCGTTCCACGTAGTTTCGTTATATTCTATAGCAAATTGCTCAGATTTTGCTCACTATTCGCCAGTAACTCAATACCTAGTTGAAGTGAACCGAACCGATCCATTTTATTTTTCGGTTTTTGGTTCGGTTCAGCATTTTTGAAAACACACCGGTTCGGTTTACGGTTCGGTTCACGAGCGAAAAAAGCGGTTTGGTTAGGTTCAGAACCGGTTTGCATCACTGGATATTACTTGTATTGAATCTCCCTAAAAACTTAAACTAATAATTGCATGAAAAATTAAGAAGTTATTTGGAAATAAGCTGATTATCTAATGTCGTATAAACTTTGGCTGCGGCGTTAACTATTTTTATTTCTACATGTTGCATGCACTTTTTCGGCATGCCACGTGTAACTTCCTACATTCTACATTTAGCGTGTGCAATCTATCAATATTTACGTTTTGTTTCGGATTGAAGTTTCTACACGCGACGTGTAGCTAATTTTGTTTCCTCTGTTAACTTTAAGACAGTCGGGGCATGTGTGATTGAAATAGTTTTATTGCGATATCTCTGATCCTATGAAAAAATGGTGAAAGCAGCATATCAGCGATTGTAAATATCATTTCCAATCCAGACAGAAATAAATCTATTGGAACCCCAAAATTTAAAATCCGATTATAACCCACCCAATGATCGATGTG
The DNA here is from genome assembly GCA_037044535.1 of Lordiphosa magnipectinata. Lineage (NCBI taxonomy): Eukaryota > Metazoa > Arthropoda > Insecta > Diptera > Drosophilidae > Lordiphosa > Lordiphosa magnipectinata. The sequence continues at coordinate 125,076 of JBAMBO010003211.1, read as the reverse complement.
TTCCAAAATCAAAAACATTTTTGTTCCCAGCTTTGTTAAAAATGTTCTTGGAGAGGGAATAATATCAACTCAAATCAAGTTATTGACTATGTTAAATGAAAACTGAAAAATGCGATGTTTTATGGGAGGGGGGGGAGTAGTTTTGGTCCAATGTTGTTCAGCTTAGAAATATACCAACGTATGGTCGAAATCCGTTTCAAATTTCAAGTCGATATCTCTTAAACTACGCCTGCGATGTGTCTCGCCTTTCCCCCAGATGCCGAAGACATTTTGGTATTTACACATACACGAGCCGAACGCTTGCCAAAGACATTTTGGTATTTTCTCATACACGAGTCGAACGCTGGACGAAGCTGAGGCCAAGAGAGGAATTAGCTCTTCAGTCGCTTGCTAGCTTTCGATGCGGTTAGGTCGAAGCTAGTTTACGGCTCTTTTCATTCGCACACCAATACACTCTCACGTGTCATCTGAGCAATAGAAAAACTAGAGTGGGCTTAAAATTACAGACAAATCGTCATCGACCGCAATCGATGTACGATCATTTGATACATGACACTGCCCTAAGTATCGACTGCGATTTCAGGAAACTAGTTAACGGAGTCGGAGTCCAGGTTCGCTGTTGAGCATAATTTTCAAAAACCAGTTGGGAATTCGTTTAATTTTCCATAAATTTGTGTCCAGTTTGTTAGCATTTGGATCATTGCAACACAATTTAGAAACAAGATCCTTCGCTAGCTAATCGGTATGTTCAAATACTATTCTACTCTTCAGTTTGAAAATGCTTGAAACGTTTCCCAAAAGACAGGATAATCAAATTTGTCTAAGAACTAATCTTCCGCTACATTAACATTTTCTTCGTTTTTCTGCAACATTAGGAAATGTTGTGTTTAACAGTAAACAAATCTGTTTATCTTCATGGCACTCAAACTTCAGTTGCTTAATTACCCTCTCGAAGCTGTCATTTGGTTACCTAATAATCGTCATGTTTACGAGCATTTCCCACTGCCTCCACCACCTGCACCACCCACTCCACATTTGGTAGGCGGCTTCCTTAAATCACAGAACCTCCGGCCAAAGCAACAATGTGGCGCCTCGGCCATTTGCCAATTTTATGGGCCATCTCGTATACAAATTTTCCAGTCGAGTGCCGCAATGCGCGCATCATTCGCTGACGACTTGACTTCACTTGGCCAGGGCTGGTTCTGGTGGCGTCGAGTCCAACAAATGCACCTTTCCAATGCCATAAAAACTTAAAAAGAGTTTTGGTGTCGGTTTCGGTTTGGGTTATCGGCGCGATGGCATCATTGTAATAGACTCTTCACTGGGCGCATTTTTTACGATGCTTCAACAAGCATTTCAACAAGTTTTACAGCTTTTCCACTAAAAGCCAGCCCCCGAAACTTGTCGGCGCACAGAAATCTTCATGGCGCTCATCCCAAAGCCTGAGTAGTCTCCTCTCCGAATCTGGCTGCCAAGCAAAAGAAATCAATTCGAAATGAGCCATTAAATGCTGCTAAACACGCGGGCATTTTCCACCGTTTCCACCACAGTGGCTCCAACTCCGGGCCCAAGTCATAAATTCTCAAAACAAAAGAATGTAACCTGAGGCCACAGTTGTTGGCTGTCGCTGTCGGAGTCAGCTCTCTTGGTCATCAGTTTTTTTGGGGGGGGGGGGGGGGGGCAGGTTTCCCGTTCGATAGCTGTTGCATCCAGATTTCTTCTGAATAAATTAAAACTAAAACGTGGGAAATGTGTTTATCATTTCCCAAAAAGTCACAAAAACTAAAGATCGTCATTTTCTAGTGCACAATATTCTTATTGTTATTTTAATTTTATTAACTCTTAAAAGTGCAATAGATTAAAGCAAACAAGATCAAAGCAAGTTAGGTGATGTCATCAAGTTGTCGGCGTAAAGGAAACTAAAGAAGTTGGCTTTATGTTCATGTTTTGGCAGACAACCCTTGTCGAACCATGACCAAGTGATCTAATTAGAATATTATGTCACAAAAATATGCAAATTCTGCAGTTAAAGAAGGTGTCATAAAATTTATTTAAGCAGTTTTGAAAAGGAGGAAATTTTAAGAAAAAATATACAAAAGAAAAGAATAATATGACTGTTTTAGTGACCTCTTGGAATTTTAGCAGGCTCCAGGTCAATAATTTATTTCAATTTATTGCATCAGTTTGTAATGATAAGTGTATGTTTCTAATACATACTACATATTTCTTAAGAGTTCAAGCCTATGAACTTATTCTACTTTGTTGTGAATATGCACTGTATTTTTTTTTTTGTAGGGAAAAATGAGACATGAGACAAAAACTTAATACTTCTTATAACTATCTATATTTACATAATTAATTTGGTTTATATGGCTATAGGATGAATATCTACATCTATCATTGAAGTTATCTGTCAGTCAGCTTAGTCTGTCTGCTATAATTTCTACATTGGCTTTATGGTGCAAATCGGAGGTAGGATGATGCCATGGGAGATTGAAAATCATTTTTAATAGCTTGTTTTGAGCAGTTTGTAATCTCTTAATATGACATTTGGCAACATCAGACCAAACTGGGGCTCCATAGAACATTATACAACTAATAGTATAACTTATTTTCAATGGATAACCTTGAGTTTCTATTGATGAAGGGATATAGAGTTATGGTAAGAAAGTTGATTTTATCAATGGTGTACCCAACATGGTCCTTGAAGTTTACTTTTGGGTCTAAGATAACTCCTAGATAGCGAACCTTTTTGTCCCAGGGAATATCAGTTCCATCCAGATCAAGGTGGCTATTTGGGAGATATCTGGGCAATCTTTTTCTGGAGAAGTATATATATGGCTTGGGTTTTATCTGTGTTAACCAGAATTTTCCGTCTTGTGAAAAAGGATTGAAGGGAGTCAAAAGCTTCTTGTAGGTTGAGTAAAATATTTTCTGGTAATAGTCCTGAGCTAATTATTGCTGTGTCTTCAACAAATATTGAGGCAGTACAGCCGTTCAGATTCGGAAAGTCGGAGGTATAAATGTTATACAGAAGGGGAGAAAGGCAGGACTCTTGGAGGCATCCAGCAGTAGAATGATCCCGTCCAATGTAAACCGAAAACGAACGCTTGCTGAGAAAACTTTGTAATATTTTAATAAGTTCGGTTGGAAAGTTAAGAGCTGACATCTTGAAGACGAGACGGCTGTGCCATACGGAGTCAAAAGCAGATTTTATATCCATCAGGACCATCCCGGTGGACTTCTTCATATTAAAGTTCTGTTTGACAATCTTTTTGATTCGGACTAGCGGATGAATTGTGCTGTGTTCCCTACGGAATCCGAACTGTTTATTAGGGAGTAGATCTGTATTATCGACAAAGGATGAAATCTTTTCTTTGATGATCTTTTCTAATATTTTGCTGACTGCAGATAGAAGGCTAACAGTCCGGTACGAGGAAGGGGCCTCAGGAGTCTTATTTGGTTTTCTGATTGCGACAACTTTGGATGCTTTCCAAGCTTATGGAAAATAGACAAGTCAAAGACTTGCGCTAAATATAGCGGTCAAGAAGCGCATACCGCTACGAGGGGGAGCTTTTAGGCATAGGTTTTTAATATTGTCCAGACCGGGGGCTTTTTTAATATTTTTAATTATTTCCGAGACTGCTCTACAATTAGTAAGATAGTTACCATCGGGATTTAATTCTAGGGTATTTAAATGGTCTACGCAATTTTGTACATCAAACTCAGTATCAGGAAAGCTTAAGTGGTTCGTACTCGAATGATTACCCAAGAAGGTTTCGGCGAGTGCCTCACATTTTTGTTCAGAAGTCGTACAGGGTCAATAAGTTATGTTTTTGTTCATCACAATTCTAAACACAAGACACACACACACCACAAATTAGGCTCGTTGACTATATGGCTATTTCAAGAATCACCACGATACAATCATCAGCAGTCTTTGCCTGTCTTCTGCGGGTTAGCAGCGGTAGCATTGCTATAATCGGTTGTGAATTCGAAAGGTAGGCTTATAGCAAAATCCGACATCAGCAAGCAATATATGAGTATATATATTTTATGAAGTTCACGGGTCGAAACAAACAGATTTATTCACTTCATTTTGACTACTTAAACTTTAGCATGAGTTAGGCCCAAAAATCCGGATATATACACAATTGTATGATTAGTTCAGATCTTCATGAAGATTTAATAGTTGGCAATTAAAGACGGGTAAATAGGAAGTGTCGGCTAATCGGTTTTAGCATTTGCTAATCGACGGGTAAATCCGAGGTGAAGGTCATACGGATCAAAAACTCGGGAAATTTAAAAAAAAAATTTTATGAAGATTTGATAGACGTATTGTGTTTAAAATTCTAAAGGGGGCGCAGCAACGCACGCCAGGTGCCTGCTATGTAAATATGTATTGCAAAACAGTTTGATGGCAAATCTCTTAGCCATTTTTTAATTAAAAGTGTGCTTTTATCACTCATTTTCGGCATTTTAATTGATTGGTGACGTTGATTTACAAGTTCAAGCAGATTTTCAACAAAATCAGAAAATGGTTAGCACAGAATCATTATGTAATTTCATAAAAAAAAAGTTTTTTTTTTGCATATTTTGCATTTTCTGCATATTTTTTTATGCAAATATGCAGTTTATGCAAAATTGTTTTTAGCGGACTTAGATCATTGATCAATAAAAACGAAAAGGCCAAGCTAACTTCATCTGTTCCGAAGTTTTTATACACTTGCAAATGCTGTTTTTGAAATGTCAGAGTTTAGGAACGCTTACATAAAAATCACAAATGTTTTTACCTAAAATCCATTTTCCGACAGATAAACATCTGATTTCAAACATATCAAATTAACAATCGCCGAGCTGAAGAACGATAAAATTCAAAACAAAAAAGTTTTTCTCACTAAGACTGATTATCCGACCGATCGGTTCTATGGCAGCCTTAAGATATAGTCATCCGATTTCGACCAAATGTTGTGAATCTATTTGAAAACATATAAAAAAAAAGTAGTCAGCGAGTTTAAGGACACTAAAATTAAAACAAAAAAATTTTCTTACTAAGACCCATTTTCGACCGATCAGTCCTATGGCAACCATAAGATATAGTCACCCAAAGTTGATAAATTTTTTCCAATTAGTTTGAAAACCAAGGCTGCAAGCTGGTCCGGAACCGAACCCCTGAGAACCGGTTCGGTTCGGGTTTTTTGGGGGTCGAACCAGACCATGATCCAGGCGCTCTATATTTTTGACTCTACGAACCTGAACCCGAACCGGACCACTTTTTCGAAAAAATAGGTTCGGTTCACAAAATTAAGTAGTTTGCCCAACGACACACACAAGGAAATACAGCAATTCCTTGTAATCTGACTGCTTCATTCAAGAAGTTCTCCAATCTTACGACATTTCTTTAGGTCAGATTTATACTATCACCGTCGATAATGGATCGAATATGTGAATCAAAAGCATTTCTTGATTTAGACGATGACCAAGTTACCTCTGTAGATTCTATGGAGGACTCTATAGTTACAGTTCGTTGTGCTAAATTTAGTAGTTAACGATTTTTTTAAGGAAGTTTATTTTGACATTAGTAGAGTTCGCACACTTTGTAAGAAACTCCGTACTCACACTAAATAAAATCTTTTGCTTATAGAAAAATTTAAAAAAAAACGGGATGGAATGAGTTCGACCTACAAAATGTGCTAACGTTTACTTACTTTTTAAGAGCTACACCTAACAACATCTGAATCGAACGTAGTTCAAAATATATATAGGAGAATACTTGGTACATAGAACTTAATCTATTTACAAAAAGTTAACAAGAATTACTCATACTATACGGGACTTCGACAGCACGGGAAACGCCTGGAATAACAACTTAACACTCAGCTAAGGTCCTGAGAGTGATCTGTCGTCTTGCTGGGGAAGAAGCAGCGTGCAACTATTGGTAGGGGATCTTCCCAAGCAGACACCTAAGTCAAATTGATGGGGTGGCCCGCGGGACGCCTTCGATGGACCCAGAGGTCAAAGGGATGTCATCGGTTAAGGTGTCTTCTGAGCCTGTTTGACCCAATTCAGAGGCAAGGTTATTGGAGTGGTCCACCAGTCGTTCATGACTGACATACCTACTAGTATGCATATGGATTTGGGCGCATAATGGCAAAACATCCAAATCGCGATATAAAGTTGTATGCCTCACATACCAGGGAGCATCAGCAATGCGCTGTGGTACTCGGCTTATAGAAGATTCTTTTCAACATTTAAGTCTGATCTTTCTAATCTAAGAGCTAGTATAGATGAACATCTCCTAGAAGATATCACTTTTATTATTTAAAAAAATAAGTATTAATAAATCGAAACTATTCTTTTAGTTCAAGCGAACCAAGGTTCGAACCAAAACCTTGGGTTCACGGGTTCCAGGAACCGGTCCACAAACCGAACCTCAGACTTTACAACGGGTTCGAACCCCCGGACCGAACCTTCTGCAAAATTTAAGAGGTTTGCAGCCTTGTTGAAAACGTTTAATATTAATAAACACCGACCTTAAGAACGATTTACTTATAAACAAAAAATATATTCATAATGGCCGAATTTAAGGCCGTTAACATTGAAAACAAAAAAGTTTTTCTCATTAAGACCAATTTTTCGACCGATAGTTCCTATGGCAGCAATAAGATATAGTCATCCGATTCGGTCGGTTCCGACATTCACACCTGATCATATTAATAGGTACACACACATCAACTCTGACTTTAAGGTAACAGAAAACAATTTTATTTCAAACTTAAAATTTGTTCTCATTGGTTCTTAAACTATTTGTTTTTAATAAAATAAACTTAATTGTAACATAGAATAATAATATAACATAAAAGAGATCATTTTGTGTTTCAGATACATTTTCAGTGTGATCATAATAATAGGTACACTTCATGTGTTGGTAAGAAAAAATATTTTAATTTCCATTTTGTGTTCTTTTTTTAGGTAAATTAGTATTTCCTAACCTAGTATCAAGTGTATCCACCCTCTATTTTCGGCCACTACTGCTATTCTTTTTGGCATACTTTTAATAAGAGCCTGGCAGGTCTCTGTCTCTACTGGTGTCTCATACCACAGTTTTTGGAGACCTTCCCATAATTTTTGTTTATTTGAAAATGAATGCTTTGCCAATTTCTTTTTTAAGTCTCCCCAGTTTTCAATGTGGTTTCAATGGGGTTAAGGTCGGGGGATTGGCTTGGCCACTTCAGAACGTCAACTTTTTGGTCCTCGAAAAATTTAGATAACAGCCTTGATGTGTGTTTAGGATCATTATCTTGCTGAAATACCCAACGTAATGGCATATTTTTCTCAGCATACGGTACCATAACTGTTTCCAATATGGATTTGTACTCTTCAGCATTCATTTTGTTTGCAGTCTGATAAATTGGACCTACGCCGTACCAGGAGAAGCAACCCCATACCATTATATTGCCATCTCCATGTTTGACTGTTTTTTTTGTAAACCGTGGATGGAATTCCTTTCCATTAGGGCGTCGAACATTCCTTTCACAGTCATTCACAAACAAATTAATCTTTCTCCATTTTTTCTTCCCGGTGCATCCTACCCAGTCTATGTGGTCCCTTGCAAAAGTTTGCCTCATGGTGATATTTGATGCGCATAAGTGAGACTTTTCTGGCAATTCTTCCTGGTAGGTTGGCATCTTGTAGTCGTCTTCGAATAGTTGGAGCACTAACTGAATTCCCAATTTCGGCTGCAATAGCCTTCGATGACTTAAATGGGTCCTTTTTGCTCAAAGTTACTATGTAGTGGTCAAGGGTTTCTGTTGTTTTTTGTGGCCTTTCACGGGTTTCCTGTCTTGGTTTTCTTTCTAATGCATTTTTAACAAAATTATGAGACCTGTTCATTAATTTGGCGATGGTTCGTAAAGATTTGCCTTCTTTTCTCAGACTAAGAACCAATCGAGCTTCTTCTTTAGTACAATGAGAATTCCGACCCATTTTTTCTAAAAAAAATAATGAATTAATTCTCTGTATTGATAGGAGCTATACTTAATTTACCTTTAGTTACCAAAAGATCACTGATTACAAAATTATTCACTTGATACTTGTGAGAAACGGAGACTGTACCTATTATTATGATCAGGCGAAATGTGTGGTGGACTCGCAATTTATAGAAAAGCTTTGATATACGGGGCAGCCCCTCTTTCAACTCTTTGTCACAGTGTGGCCAGACATTGACAACAACAAAAAACCAAAAATTAAAAAGTTGTCAACACTAAAAGTACGAAAAAACCATCTATAATTAAAAAATTCCGGTGTGTACCTATTAATATGATCAGGTGTGTATTAGAAGCGAGCAGTAAAAAGAAGACTCTGTGCAAAATTTCAGCTCGATAGCTTTAAAACTGAGAGACTAGTTTGTGTAGAAACAGACAGACGGACGGACGGACAGACGGACGGACAAAGCTCAATCGACTCAGCTCGTCGCCCTTATCAAGAATATATACAGTTTATGGAGTCGGAAATAAATTTAATAATAAAATAAAACCCTTTGCAAGGGTATAATAAGATGAGTGCAATCAGAACTTGAATCGGACATGCGGTTCAAAATATGCAAATATGCTAAATCCGATTTCTACTTATGACAACAAGATTGAAAAACCTTAAAATGAGCTTAGAAATCTAACAAGATGAAACAAGATTTATCATCTCGCAACTTATCAACCATAAAATTCTGTAAAGCTTCAATTGAAAAATATTATGATATATATACATAGATTTATTTTGTTAAACCCAACCCTCCAGGGACTCGAACTCCGACTTCGTTGTTCTAAAATACTTTTGGCATGGTCTTTAGGCGCAAGTATAAAAACTCAGCTGGCAGAAATCTCTTTTTATACAGCGTCGTAACATTAACTGTTGATGTGCCTCTAGTTGAGGACTTTGTGTTGCCTTTAGTTGAGCTGTTGTCAGATTGTGCGTATTGCGATTGCATAAGTCGGGTTTCACCGACTTTCTTACTTGTTTTGTAATGCAACGAACTTATTCATTTGAAAATTTTTTCAAAAACTGTTGACTATACATTAAATACTTTAAAAATGTTAAAAAAATTCTTCTTTCAATTTTGGAACTGAAAAAGCGGTTTTCTTTTTGAAATTTAAATTTGATGAAACCGTTGACTAGTTTTTGCTGATAGCACAAGTATAGGTATGTTTTGTGTGTAGGTTGCTGTGGGTACCCCCCGTTGGCTTTGCTTGCAGTCCATTTGCATGGCTGTAGCTCTGTGTGTGTGCGTGTGTGTGTGTGTGTGTGTGTGTGTCTCACTTTGTGTTACACCAAAAATGCGCCACAAAGCCAAACGAGTGCAGTTGTTGTAGAAGAGTCAGCGTCAAATGGAAAGTGCAACAACGCCAACAAATTGCAGCCATTGCACTTTGCATAACTGTCTCTCGGTGTGTGTGTGTGTGTGTGTGTGTTAGTGTGTGTGTGTTGGTTGATTCTGCGGTGTTCAGCCATTTTGTGAATGCATTTATCTCTTTGTCTATATATATGTATGTATGTGTGTGTGTGCATGTGGATGCATGTGTATCTGTTTGTATATCATTACTTATCAGATACTTATTATGAGCATACGATATCGTATATTTTGGCATGCCCAAAGCAAGTGCATGTGTGTGTGAGTATCTCATGTGTGTGTGTGTGTGTGTGTGTGTGTTTGGTAAATATGCAAATGAGCCTGTTTGTTGCCACTACTGTTTGCCATTGTTGTTGTTGTTGTTGTTGTTGTTGTTGCTGCCACCTCCGTGTCGTTGTCGTGCGTTGATTATTGTTGTTGGTCGGTGTTTTTGTAGTTGTTATTGTGAATGATGATGCCGCCAAAACGACAAGCAGCAAACATTTGATTATGATACGAAATCGATATAATTTAAACGATTGACCAGAAACCCATTTAAGTCCAAGTCTTGTACGACACATGTGGCTTAAGATCTGTTCTGCTGTTCTCCTTGTTGTTGACTTTTCAATTGCAAATAGCGGCTTCCTCTTTTTTTCCCCTCTCCCATCCATCAAGCTCTGACTGTCACAATACGCCCCCAGCCTGCCAGGCAGGCTTCCTCACATACGAATATCGCGTGTCAAGAGCCGGCTCACATTTTAACGCCTTTTTAAGTTTTGCCGCCAAACAAGTGCAATTCTCACCAACAGCAACAACTGCAAACAAACAAACAAACCAACAGCAACAACAATTGCAGATACACGAAAACTAATTACAGATTCTAATCGCGTCATATACCTTTTTCTTTTCCGTTCAGCTGGCTTTCGTGTGCACAGGCCATCAATATTGGGCGGTGGGGGGGAACCCCCCAAAACATTCGCCCGGCCTCCAACAAGCTCAACATTAATTTTTCACCTTTTTCATGTCGCTGTTTTGTGTGTATTTTGAACTCTTTTGTTATTATTTATTTACTTTTTTTTTTTTTTTTTTTGCGCGCGCTAGTTCCATTTCTTTTGTTGACTAGTGCAACGGAAATGGCTGTAGACGCGGAAGTGAATTGTTAGAGGCGCCTTCGACTTGAAGATGTATGATGAATGGGTGCCAGCTAACGGGAATGACTTGTGGTTGAAGTGTAGCGCAATAGCAAATGTGAGAAAGAGGGGTTAAGGTGGTTGAAACAGGGGGGCGGGGGATTAGTTTAAAAAGGACCAGAAGCAATGGATTTTAGTTGAGAAAGCCTAAGCAGATTCTCTTATGTTTATGTGTGTTCTACACTCACTGAAAAAATAAAACATTTCATACTTACACCAAGAATTTTCGCTCTTGAACAGTATAAATTTAAATAAAACGATGATTTATTCTATAAATACTCATATAAGTTGTTGAAAGATCTTGTTAGTCTTTAGTCTGTATTTCAAGATTATCTCACTTTCCTCTCTAAATCAGCGTAAGGCACGAAATTTGAGTTTGAAAGCAGTCCAACAACAACTACAAGAATATAATTTTAAGTTTTAATTTGAGATCCATTTCTGAAAAACTCTGGGAGTTTTTGTGTAATGGCGGGAGGGAAACAAACTTAATCTGCTTGCAGACAATAGGAGTCTACATTTCACATTTGGTTGCTCTAGCTCTTCTAATCTCTGAGATCTAGGGGTTCATACAGACAGACGGACAGGGCTATATCGACTCGGCTGATGATGCTGATCAAGAATCTATACACATACTTTGTCTGTGTTAAAAAAACTTTAATAAGTTTCATTTCGTCTGCTTTTGCTTCTGCTTTTGATAAAAACAAAAGCCGCAGCAAAATCAAAAGCAAAAATAATAATTGAGAAAAAGCTAACATTTTTGATTTCATTTTGATTTAGCTTTTGTTCAGTGGTCAAAGTCGAAGTTACAGCACGTGTTCGCTTTCAGAAGTCGACGGTAGTGCAAGCGCGACAGAAGTCACTCACAACTCTTTTCTGCTTTTGCATTTTGCACGTTATTTCTCTCAACACACACGCAATGAAACATTTACCGTAACTTGTCTCGGCTCGGTTCAATAACAACAGCGAAGGTAACAAATTTGGTGGTCTTGTTAATTCCAAGAAAATATCATGGCGACAGCGCTGCCGTTGACTGGCAGAAGCAAGCACATGCTGCTGCTTCCACTTACGGCACTGAACAAAATCATCAGCAAAATCAAAATCATAAAGCGACATCTGCTGCTGCTTTTATTTTTCTAAATAATCGATTTTTGCTTTTGATTTTGCTGCGGCTTCCGTTTTGACCAAAAGCAGAAGCAAGAGTTCTCATTGATAAGTTGAAAAAAGTCAAAGCAGAGAAAGCAAACATTTTAAAACTTCTGCTACTTTGACAGAAGCAATTTAAACACTGCACACTGGGTTTTTTTTCGTTTTTTTTGGCATAAACCCCAAAAAAATGTTGCTCTGTTTTTTGGAATAACTTTAATTTTTATGTTTATAATACTCTAGTTAAATAAAAAATCAATCGATAAAATTTTTCACGGTCACACTGATTGATCGATACACTGTCAAAGTCAGCTGATTACGCACGTGGTAGCTTTGTGTACAGTTCAGCTTAAAGCATTGCTAAAGTTTTATTGCTCTCGTTGGCCACATATAAATAAAATACAACTTTAAATGATGCAAAGTCGTAGTTCAGGTATGTAAAACAAGAGTTATATAACATATTCGTCAATTCTATGTGTTTTTGTCCTCGTGAAACGTGTTTTATTTATGTGTGCTTTTTTGATTAATCTTAGCAAATTTAGCAGTGTTTCGTGGAGTAGAACTCGCAAGGCACTCCAAAGTGCTCAGGTATTTAAATGTGGAGTTACTAACTAAAGTGTCCAGAATAATATGCAACTTCGTTTGTCTGCTTTAATTTGCTTTTTCGCGAAAAAATCGCCTTTTTCCAGAGGGATATGCGTTTGAGCATGCAGAGCTGCTACACATTTTTGTCAGCCACAAACGCTCAGAGGCCGCTGTCAAACAGCATATACAGCAAAAAATTGGGGAAAATAACCTAAATAAAAGCGTCGATTCTCAAGTAAATGAAAAGGTACGCGATTTTGTCAAATATTTTGAAAGAACATGGCCAAAGTGCGGGCGACAAATTCAAAGATTTAAAAGTAAGCATTCTGAATAAAAAGATCAAAATTGACATCGACGTAAGTTGTGGCTCGAGAAATAGAGGTGGACGTCCAAAAGTGGACTATGAGAACGCTAGCTCCCGGCAAAAACGAAAGTTGGCGACAGAGCTTCCAGAAGTTAATAATAACTCATTGCCTATGCTAGTTCATGCTGCCAGAGTTTCAGCTACCAAATCAGCAGATAAGGACATGGTTGCTGTTTTAAAAGCAGCAGGATCAAGCGAGGATCTAAGTAAACTGAAAAGGAAACTTTTTTCGACTGAGCACGTACAAATGTCAGCTGACAGTGTCTTATCATTTTTATTGGAAAATGGATTTACAAAAGAACAATATATTAATTTAAAGCAAAATGCAGAAAAGCACGGTTGCGATATATACCCGCCATATATGGATCTAACTAGTGCTAAAATAAAACTTAGACCAGACGACATTCAATATTTTGAAAATAAAGCACAAGTTCCTCTACAAAAACTTTTGGACCATACGGCCTCGCGCATACTGGAAATGCAACATGAAGTGTTGGATATACTTCCAAATGTGATAGGATTTATGTCTAATTGTTTCAGTAAGTACAAATGCACACAACAGATGAATAATTTTAGGTACCGTGTTGGGGGAAGGGGATGTAGGCGTGGTCGAATCATAAAATAAACAAAAACCGAAATTCTACTTTAATTTGAATAATTTATGTGCAAAAACTTAGCTTTCTATCTTTCAATTTGAAGTTGATGCCAAAAAAAACGAAAAAAAACCCATAGTGCACTGGTAACAACCTTATCAGCGAGCCTCCATCGCGCTGTCTGCCCTGCTAGCACCGTACGCCGTCTGAGAAATCTCGTTACAATGGAAGCAAGGCCGTGCCCACCGCTAAGATGGACATTAAGATGATTTTGGACTTCAGTTTTTAAATTTTTAAAAAAATAAGCAATCAAACATTTCGAGCCTTTATATTCTTTGTCAATCTCGGAGTCAAATTTTTAAACTTCCTTAAAAATTTGATAACAACGGAAAAGTAGGTAACAGGGAGTAAGAATCATTTCCGACCCTATAAAGTATATATATTCTTGATCAGCATCAACAGTCGAGTCGATGTTGTCTGAACAAACAGATCTCTGAGATGGTAAAAGATAAAGGTTTGACCATCTTCGGCCAAACGATCTTCCGACTGTAGACGATTCTGATGTTCAATTGACTTTAGCTGCTGCAACAATTGAACTTTGTATGGCTTCATGGCAAGGTCTTTATGCAAAATTTTGCATCAAAGAAGTGCACAAAATGTCCAATTGTTGAGATCGATGGCGAGTTGACGTCGATGGTTGTTCACGCACATTTTTAGCAACCGCAGCAATGTTACGGCGAGCAGGCGCGCCGGCCATATTGAGAGGATAGACAAGTAATAATGTGCTTGTGTTGGTGAGCACTAAATCAGAGTTCCCCAGCCCTAGCCCCTGGGGGCCGAACATACTCGACAATTCACACCGAATGCTTGCCGAAGTCATGCATCACAGTATGTTAGAGAGAGACACAAGTCTCATTTTCGAGCTCGCTTCTTGGGGAACCCTGCACTAAATCAAAGCCGCCCAGTAATAGCTAACTCTTGATTGTGTGAATCGGTAAACACTGAATTGCAAGTAAAACGGCTGTAGTCTGGAGAGAGCTCTCTTGCTCAGCAACACAAGCACACTTTTTTGTCCTCTCCATTTGGCCGGCACTGCACTAACTACTACGAACGATTTACTGGCTTTTCTGTGCTCACCGAATCACACAATCATAAGTTGAGCACGCGTCCTACCGACTTCAACCACCGGTGGCTATGGCTTAGAAGCCTTAAAAGAACTTGAAATATTCTTCCAATTTTACATATTTCTAAATATCTGAATTTTTATATATTTTGATTTCATTCTATTTGTTTTGACAACAATAGCAAAGCCAACTATGTAAAGTAACAATGTTCAAAACATTATTACCTTAGTTGAATTAAACAATATAAAATCCATTACATTAAAAAACGGTTCATCCACATGCAAATTAACATAATTTGATGCTCCTTATACCGCTGTCAATAAGTTATATAATAACGACTACTCAAGAGTTGTGTAAATAACATAGCTTCCACATGCAACTTAACAGTACTTGCCAGCTGCGTACATCCCAAAATGAAATGTTGAAGTAAAATTTTACATTTGCTTTACTTCCAACAGTTTTTCCAACTTCAGTTGTCGTTACTTCACGGGCACGAAATTTGACTTTGAAAGTAGTCCAACAACAACAAAAAAACAACGAGAGCGTAAGTTAAAGTCGGACCTGCCCGACTTCGATATACCTGTCACTCAGGGGAAGAAATGTTTAATCGGCTGTTGTCCTGAGGGGGGAAAGCCGAAAAGAAACTCGGATATTTATTATCCGATCTTTATGAAAGTTTGAGGGACTATAGATATTGCGATTATAATTTTAAGTTTTAAATTTGAGATCGATATCTCATATGGACTTTATGTACGTGTGCTTTATGTCATGTCAGCACTCTGTGTACCTTTAATTAACTTAAAATATAAACAGCTAATACTTGAAGTTTCGACTTTCTATACTTACTTTTAGAGTTGATGCCAAAAAAAACGGTATTTCCACCCACTGTGCGTTATATGCTTAAGTCAATACCTACTTTTCTTGAATCAATCTCCATTCGAACTCAAGTCTAAAAGTTCAAGAAGAAGAGAAAACACTCTCGTTCTTATTTGTGTAAGCTAAGAACGATTTGCACTTAAAGTAAGAGCTTGATTTTCTCTTAAGAATGAAACGATCTTAATTTGATATATGTTATTCTTGACTTTTATTCTTAATTCTTATTTTGAAATTTTTTTGGATGGATACTCTGTACCCAAAGTATATTAAGTTAGTGCAAAAGTATGTAACAGGAAGAAGGAATCATTCCCGACCCTATAAAGTATATATATTCTTTATCTGCATTAACAGCCGAGTCGATATAGCCATGCGGCAGATCAAGTTTATTTTCAATTTTTGCCACGCCCCCTCCCGCCCCCGCAATTTGGAAAAAGTCATATCTCACAGTTTTGTAGATAGATGGTTCGTACATCTTCTTCTAGTTCATTTTTTAGGTTGATAAACTTCGTTTTGTTTTGGCAAAACTTTTAACTTAAGCCTTTTAAGTCCTGCCTGGTAAATATACTAATATGACTGGACTTTAATGGGCCAAGCAACAAGCTTATACTGACGGTGGACCGCATAGCAGTTTACAACAAATACGGATGTATTCGATTTACACCAATTTTCATTTCATTCATTGCATTCGTAGCTTGTTTTCATAAAATATTTTCAAGTTTGCTCACTTTGGTAGTTGGAACAGCAGGAAGATCTTCTGATAGCTCCTACAGTTCCGACAACTTTTTCGACTTTTACTCCTCGTTGGGACATTAATGATAAATAAATAAGCCTTATAATGAGCCACCGTTAGTGACATATATCGTTTGATAATACGTTTTCTTAATCATCATCAATCAGAACCATTTGGGGCAGGAACGAGGAGTATGTGGGGGTCTATGGGAATACAATTTATTATAGTTTCCCCAATTATATTTATTTCCCCAAAGGGAAGAAACTAACTTTAAATATGCATCTAACGAGCGGGTGGAGCTTTAAAAAAGCTTCTCCCATTCTTGCTTGGCCGCTGCCGACCAAAAGCTCGTTGATAGAATGTGCTCTTTAAAAAAAGCAGGAAGATTTTGACATAATGGTACGAAAATCGAATCGACTTTTTAGACTCCGACGATGACGCCATCGAAATGGACATGAGCGAAATGACAAAATGCCACTTATTAAAAAAAAAAAGAGAGAAAAATGAAGAAGAAAAAAAAAGGTATTAACCCAAAATAATAAATATTTCTAGTGAGGTAGCTGTTCACCCGAAGGCAGCTGAAAAGAAACTGAAGTGATTATTATATATTTATTAAGCCTAATAAAAATGATGTTGGATAATAGCCTACTATGATTGCAAAAAAATTTACAAATTTGATTTCATTGTTTTGCTTAAAAATGAAAAAAAAAATGAAAGGAAGTTACATTTGGGCTCTGTCGAAGTTTTTATACACTTGCAGCTCGTATTATTGAGCCATAGCCATGTCAGCCAGAGTGGTCCTCAATCGAATGAAATTTTTATTTAGTTGATGTGACGATACCAATTACACTGTGACACATTTTTGAACTCAAAAAAGTTGATAACGTCGAGACCCCAAAAATTCTGAAAGGGTGTGATGGTAGTATAAAAACCCTGTCTTGGTTTTGTCTGATTAGCTGCCGTTTTCTTTTTATTGCACTTTGTACTTTTCAGTTTCAGAGTAGAACTAACGATTTCATATCTCAAAAACTATTTTGAATTTGGCTTTAAAATCTTTAACAAAGTAGTTGCTCTTGGCTTGGCCTACAAATCATTTCTTTGTAGCAAATCAAAAAAATTATATCTTCGTACTCAAAATTACAAAAGTTGCCCAAAACAAGCCAAGTTTTGACCACTTTTCTACAGTTTTTCAACTTCATCTTGAAACCCGTTTCAAATTTTGACAAGTAATACAGCACAAAGTTGTAGCTAAGACCAAAATAAACCAACCCTTAGAACGAACCAACTTCATTAAGTTCTCTTTCATATAGTTATAGGCCCACAATTACGTACAACTGTCATAAAAACTCGAAAAATCTAACATTTTTGATAAAAAAGTGAAAATTATTAAATTTTTTTGATTACAGTTTTTAAGTAATGTTTTCTTACTATTTTCTTGATTTAATACAAAACAATCGAAATTTATGACTGTGTCGGCCAATTTGTAGCAAAAATTGCCATTTTTCGAGTTTTGGTTCCAATTCTACATGCTTAAGGGCCCGTAACTATACGAAGGACCAATCGAATGAAGTTGGTATGTTCCAATCGTTGGTTTATTTAAGTCCAAGCTACGTTTTTTTCCTGCATGACTTAGTCAAATTCGTTACAGTTTTCAAGAAAAAGTTGAAAAACAGTACAAAATGAGGGGAAAACATGATGATTTAAAGACAATTTTGTAATTTTGAGTATAAAGATGTGACTTTTTTGACTTGCTACTTAAGAATGTTTTGTAAACTTAGCCAAGAGCAACAACTTACTCTAAGACGTCAAAGCGAAATTCCAAAATGTTTACGAGATATGGAGCTGCGAATCCCAATCAGAAGCTGAAAACTTCAAAGTGCAATAAATAGAAAACGGCAGCTAACCAGACCAAACCCAGTGAAGGTTTTTGTACAACCATCATACCCTTTCAGAATTTTTTGGTCTCGACTCTATCAACTTTTTAGTGTTACACAGTGTTATGGCATAACTCTTCCGTACTTGTTTGCCCTAAGAAAAAAATTGGAAAAATTATCAAATACTCAGTTAAAATATTGCAAGCCCCTAGTTACGCAATTTATGGCAAGTCTGCAAGCTTGCTTCGAACATTTTTTAACATTGTTGCTGCATTGACTCATCCGCGCTTAAAAATATCCCGATTCTGAAAAACAACAACATTGCTTGAGACTACTTGAAAAGGCTATTACCCAATACATTGAAACCGATGAAATATATGACGAAGCAAAAGAAAACTTTAAAAACGACGACTTCTTCGACTTTTATTCGGACTCAGAGGATATCAGCAGTTAGAATTCTCAAAAAGGCATGTCCGTTTCTTTAATAGACAAATTTTTATCCGAGAGGTAGAGGGACATCACTTTGCAAGACAAATATCCCCATCATAAAGAAGGTATTCTAAAAATACAATACTCCAGTGAAGAATGTTTTCTTTCGCAACATTGGCCAACACTTCGAGATCGAACAGGAAATCCGATGAATTATTTGAAAGTCGAGTTGTATTGAAGGCCATTATGGCACAAATAAATAAAAAACGAGAAGGCCAAGCTAACTTCGTCTGTGCCGATGTTTTTATACCCTTGCAAATGCTGTTTTTGAAATGTCACAGTTTAAGAACGCATACATAAAAATCTAAAATATTTCTAACTAAAACCCATTTTCCGACAGATAAACATCTGATTTCGACCAAATTTTGCGAATCTTTTTGAAAACATATCAAATTAACAATTGCGGAGATTAAAAATGATAAAATTGAAAACAAAAATTTGTCTCACTAAGACTCATTTTCCGACCGATCGGTCCTATGGCAAGTCACCCGATGTCGATCAACTTTTTCAAATTAGTTTGAAAGCGTTTAATATTAGGAATCACCGACTTTAAGAACGATTTACTTGAAAACAAAAAAGTTTTTTTCACTAAGACCCATTTTCCGAACGATCGGCCCAATGGCAGCTATAAGATATAGTCATCCGATTTTGACCAAAGTTTGCAAATCTGTTTGAAAGCATATAGTATTAATAATAGCCGAGCTTGAGGACGCTAACAGTGAAAACAAAAAAGTTTTTTCACTAAGACCCATTTTCCGACCTAAGGTTCCTATGACAGCTATAAGATATAGTCATCCGATCTTGACCGAAATTTGCAAATCTGTTTGAAAGCATATAATATTAATAATGACCGTGTTTGGGAACGCTAACATAGAAAACAAAAAAGTTTTTCTTACTAAGACCCATTTTTTGACCGATTGGTTCTATGGCAGCTATAAGATATAGTCGTACCATCCGGTCGGTTCCGACATATTAGCAGCGTGCAGTAAAAAGAAGACTCTTAGCAAAATTTCAGCTCGATAGCTTTACAACTGAGAGACTAGTTTGCGTAGAAACAGACGGACAGACAGACGGACAAAGCTCAATCGACTCAGCTCATCGCCCTGATCAAGAATATATAGAGTTTATGGGGTCGGAAATGAATATTTCTATGCGTTGCAAACTTCTGGGCAAAATTATAATAGCCTTAGCAAGGGTATAAAAAGCGAGCATTAAAAGAAGTATTAATATTTAATAAAATATTCCCAGGTAAATATTACGTTGATTTTTAATTATAGCAGTTCTATCTTACATTTATTTAATCTCTATTTAGATTTGTTCGGCAAAGACAATTTTCTTAAGGAAATAAAATCCACCGAGCTGTCACACAACAGGAACAATCAAAAGCTGCACGCTTTAAAAAAAAAAAAATAACTTATAAAAATATATAGGTAGATTCAAATTGTCGCAAAATGTAAGAATAAGCATAAATGAAATAAAATGGCAAATTAATAGTTTTTAAAATTTCCAGAATTTTTTAGTTCTTGTTAATGTATAAGTATTGTATAGGTTAGTACTGACTAATTTGCTTACCAGTTAGAGCTACCAGTTAAAGTCCTAATATAAATACTTAAACCAAAACAGTTTTTAATACCAGTTAGATCATTGGTTATCTAACTAGTAGGACTAACCTCACTCGTACGCTCATCGATAGGTCGATAATCGGTTAGAATCTTCCCGACCAGAAACATTCCGTATTTTAACGGTTAGCTATAACAGTTAACTGACAAGTATTTACCAGTTAGATTTCTTGCTGGGATAGATCATCTTTTATGATCTTATCAGAAAGGCTAATATACAAAGAATTGAGCTACGACCTAGCAGAAAGGAATTATTTCAACGACGTGTTTTCAGTGGAGCAAATTCGCACAATTTTTATGGCCAGAGGTGAATTGCTCAAACTCAACTTTGTCCCAAACATAGCAAGCAGTAACACAGCATGTGCTCTTTGCAACTGGAACTATCCATTTTTTTTGGAAACTGGACAATCTTAAGGGAATACAGAATTTTACATTTTGGTAAGGCAAGACTAGATCTGCACGAAGTTCACCAGCTATTAAATGGATCAAATTGGTGGATATTATATAACTTTATAAGTCAGGCAGCTAAATATCGAAAACAAATATGGGAAGGGGACTTTTAAAACAGAGTAACACGGCCAACCGAATCTCGAAAACTGAACGATCTGGTATCTGAGGAAGACCCAGGAAGCCAGGTGTATTAGACACATACGCGAGTCGAAGTTATAATACAGACCCTGCAAACATTTTGTCTTATCTTTGTAGTCAAAAAGAGAGTTTGGCGATTTACACAAACAAAATACATAAGGTTGATACCATATTTAACATACAAGGGATGAATTAGCGATATGTGGTATCGCTTTAATTCATCCAATTGGTATATTGGCGAAATATTCCTTAATCGCTTTGAATACATGACTTTTTTTAACATCCAATCTGTGAATTGGCGAATCGCTTAACAATCCCTAAGAAAACCTAAATGTAATTCTTCTTGAAGTACCTTCTAGAGATATTTAGAGATCAAGATTATTTATGGACTTGCCGAAGAAATGATAAAGATCGGATGAACGATACTCAAGTTATGATCAAACGAAAGTTACTTCCTCCGAGTTGGCAGTAGTGGCATCGTCTATTGGTCAATTTGGAAAACCCCTCATTGTTCAATGCAAGTAGTGGCGCCATCTATTGTTTAGTAGCGCTACTTTCGTCTGATAACTCAAGGTTCAGAGTATATAACAGTCAAGCTTAACCGACTTTCTTACTTGTTTTTTTTTTTTAAATTCGTTTTGAAAGCAAAAACGAAATTGATCTGTGTGCAGAAATAACAAAATCTTATGATCCCAAAAAACGACCCAATTCCCATACGATTTCAATCGTTTTTGAGTCGTAAGCGATATGTAGAACACATGGGAATGATTCAAAATCATAGACTACTTTATTGTTGCGGGGTTCCTAAAGACAAATTTTAGTTCTTAGCGGTTTCCCCTTATCAAAAATGTTGGGTGTCAATAGAAATTGTATTTAACCAACATAAATTGGTCCTTTACGTTAAGAAAACTTAAATTTTTCTTCTTCAATTCTGAGAATCGATTATAAATATTTACTATTTCAATTTTATTGTATTTTAAAATTATTCTAAGAACATTTCATTAATTTATCATTTTATTTCTCAAAACTGCATCAACATTAATTCAAGTCTTTTCTAAATTTTCATTTGTTTTGCCGACGCTAAGACGCACCATTGGGGGGCGGCTGCACTTATTGGTACGTGCGACGCCTCCTGGTCAACAAATTTCCACGAACTTGACTAAAAGCAGGCTCTGGCTCTGTGCCTGCCCAAAGGCCCATACAATAATATCAAGTCATAAGTCAACTCTCTGGTTTAACAGCTGTTTTTTGGCAGCAGCTGAAACCCAAAAGAAACACCCTGTTACACACACACACATTCATACACACAGGCGCCGAGTAAAAGAGACAACTATGGCATAGGTAACGCCCCCTTTTCACTTTGAGTTACATTTTTTGAGTGACTTTTGTGATGCGCCGACGCACACTGAAGTAAGAAAGAAAAAACCGTCGCGCATTGCTGGTCATAAAAATAAAAAAAAAACAACAAGGGAAACTTTGTTTTTTTTTTTTTTTGCTGTTGTTTTTTTATGACTATCAAAACAAAATGGCAACCATGAAAGAAAATGTTGAGCTATGTGGACAGAGAGAAAAGCTGTGTAAAAGCTGCGGGAGGCGCGGACGTTTGTTTGACTTTTCGCAGGCGACTGAAAGTTTTCAAGTGCTCACCACACATGCTCCATGGGCACCTGCCCCCGCTTTCCGCTCCCCAGCACCCAGCACCCACCCAGTAGCAATCCTCGGAGGCCTGTGCGAAATATTTATGCAAGTCAAGCATCGAGCATTTATGAACTGTCAAACATTCTCAACGCAATTCCAATGATTTTGATACTTTAACATTTTCGTAAAATGCCACTGGCACATAGGCAGGGAGAGGGAGTGGGAGTGGGCGTGGGCGTGGGAGGTGGAGGGGGAGAGGGGGAGTATACTGGCGTCAAATTGGCGGTGTTAGTGCTCATGCATATGTGTATGTGGGTGTGTGTGTTTTCCATGTGGCGAGTTGTCTCCAAGTGGAGTAAAGCTCCATTGAATGTATGAGGTTCTTTTGGGGACTAAAGCAATTTAAAGTTGCAACAAAATGTATTTAAGGTTGTGTGTGTCTTGAATTGACATACTAAGAAAGTTTAGAATGACTTTAATATAGGAGAGTTTGGATGAAGGAAAACAAATTAAAGGGTGATAAATGAGTTTTTGAAATTGACTGGTGATTGATTCGAACAAGTATTCAATATAGGGTAACATAATGGGGAATTAGAAGTTTAGAAAAAATAACAGAATGCTAAAAAAATTTGACTTTTTCCAGTATATCGGAGGGTTGGTGGCGATTCTAGATGATTTCAGACATTCAGAAATGATCCATCACGTCGAGATTTTTAGTAATTTTAGCTAAAAGTTGGAAAAATTCAAATTTTGACACTTTTTAGACGCGTTTTGTGGGGAACCAATACTTTTTTTGACAGTCTGTGATATTATCTGAAAGAACTACTTCTTAACTTTTAAATAAACTATCCCAAACAATTCTACGATTTTTTTCTTTGAAGTTATACCATTTTGATTAATTGTACACTAAGAAAAAACTAGAACGAATAATTTAAGTACGAAGGCTCGGGAAAAAAAATTAGTCGTTCTTCAATTTTTAAGAATTTTGCTCTTGGAAGGGAAATAAATTCGTTCTAAACGTTCTCAATTTGGTTTTTTATAGGTAAGGGGAGTGAGGGCAACTTAACTTTGAGGGAATAGCATTGGGCTCGCTCTCGCAGAGAGAGAGAGAGCGCATGCGCAGTTTGTCGTTTTCCGATGCGTACGAAAGTCAACTGCGTTTATTTATAAGTGTTCTTCGTCGCCGCGTTTAGCTCATGGATGATAGTGGAGTGGGCTAAGCTGCCCGTCGCCTGTGTGTGTTTCAGTCTTTCGAGGTACCGAGTTGAAGTCCCAGAAAAGTAAGTAAAAACAAGAAAGAAAGTCGGTCAAGCCCGACTGTAACATACTCTGTACCCTTAACGTCGCAACTCGCATTTGCTCACGAGTTATACGCGCTCATCTCTAAATTTCACTCTCTCTCTCTCTCTCTCTCTCTCTCTCCACTAAGATTGCCGTTCAATAGAATGCTGTGTTGATGGGTGGGGGGGTGGTTGAGTATCGTTCATCCGATCTTTTTCATTCCTTCAGCAAATCGATAAATAATTTTATTTTCAAGGTATCTCTAGAAGGTACGAACGATGTATCTTCAAAACTGTAGGGGGCGGGAGGGGGCGTGGCAAAAATTGAAAATAAACTTGATCTGCCTGCAAGTATAAGAAATATATGCCCCATACATGTCAAACCTCTATCTCTTACCATCTCTGAGATCTCTTCGTTCATACGGACGGACAGACGGACAGACAGACAGACGGACAGACGGACATGGCTATATCGAATCGGCTGTTGATGCTGATCAAGAATATATATACTTTATAGGGTCGGAAACGATTCCTTCTCCCTGTTACATACTTTTGCACAAAGTTAATATACTCTATGTACCTTCGGTACAGAGTATAAAAAGGAAAAAAAAACGATGATGCTATCTCAAAATCAATCACAGTTTAAAGCAAAGTTTGGGTGGTGATAATGGTGAGTGGGAGGGGAGGGGGGAGACGGACTACGTCGGTCGGGTCGGGTCGGTCGTATCTCTCACACCCCCACCCCAAATATACTTTTTAAGTTTCTTATTATGAGAATTATTTGTACTTGGATCAAAAGCTGAAACTCTTGAATCAGGAATGTCGGGATCAAAAATTCACTCTTGGACCAAGAATTTTCACACTTACCGTACTTTTGAGAACGAATGCTCTTGTGTATATGAGTGGTGTATACGATTTCACAATAAATCCCATATATTGTTTCTGCCCCAAAGTATTCAATGGGTGTTGCTGAAATGAAAATTTTCATTGATATTCTATACTAGCCTGTTGTACTGTTTCTGCAAGGCATAGCTTTGGCAAGTAAACAATTTTGCTATTTTTTTTATTATCGGTATAATGGTATTTCTTCGCTAAAAATAATCGTACAATTCTTAAGGAAAGTTTTTTTAAAGTTAAGAAATAGTACTTTACGATACTTTCAAAAAAAGTTTAAACAATAGTACAGGTTCCCCACAAAACGCGTCTAAAAAGGGTCAAAATATACATTTTTTACAACTTAAAGCTCATATTACTAAAAAATCTCGGAAAATCTGGACCATTTCTGAAAACAGCTTCGTGTTGCCCAGTGTAATGTACAATCTAAGCTTCTCAGAATTAAAGCATAAACTTAAGAGAACTTAAATTAAGTTTGAATCAGGGAATCAAACGGGAACCGGAACCATATACTGAAAAGAACCGATTAAAACTCAGAACCGAAAACGGTAATTTAAATTTTTTGTATGCCGGTATTCGAGAACCGATATTTTTTGAACCAAAAAGAACCTAAACATTCTACCGGAAAGTTTGTCTTTTCTTATTATTTATGCAATTATATATTTAATATATCAACAGAGTGTTGAAGTGTCTCGTCCTCATCCTGGCCGTAGGCCTCAGCTGTGCCTATTCGCTTAAGGTAACTAGGAAGGACCTTATAATCGACGAAGCATTTCGTGTGTTGAAGTAGCCCGTATCTATTGGTATTACACATATTATACTTTTAATATAATTTCTTAATTTCAGTTTCACAGTTATACATAATATTGAGTTGAGCGATCTCACCTCCATTAGATTTCTGAGATTTGATTTTACAATATTGACCTGACTGAAGACACGCTCAACTTCAGCGTTGGGCCATGACAAGACAACATCTGAATCGCAAACTAGTCTAACTCAAAAAGTCTATCATTACCTCCTGAGTCCTTGGAAGCGATTACTTTACTTCAAAATTGTAGTATCATCGTAATTTTCCAATATCTTCTACGAAAAATACTTCCAAAATGGTAACAATGCTTTTTTTTGTTGGTCGTAGAATCTTGTGCATTTGCAACAACTGCAGTAAACTCAAGAGGTAACAGATTCATTCTTCCGAAGCCAAGACTTAAACTCCGGGTTCTGCAGCCAGACTTTACGACATTTTTGTTTGAAAATTTTTGGCATTTTTGTCAAACGATCTGTAAACTTAGCTAGCACTTTGAGAGGACGTTTTCCTGAACGTTACAGGTGGGAATTAGGGTCGATAAAGACCGACAGAGTTGAAAAACTATCGATTTGCTTATAAGTTTTGAAAAAGCCATAATTCCCGCTGTTTCTAAACTTTTCCCCCAATACGCTTTTAAAAAAAGCTAGAAATGACGGGAAAAAAGCTGATTTGGCAACACTCGCTACCTGCGACAATGATGTAGAGTGTCCTTCTTATATTCAGAGCTGCTAACTGCGCCAACGGTGTAGAATGTGAGAGAGTGACCACAGATTGCATGTGGAAAACTACGCTTTCTGTGTGGAATAGCAATGAAAGCATGTATATATTTGGCGCTTTCTTACCTAAGTTCTGTTTTTGAATATTGGCTTTCTGCTAAGTCTTCGCCTTCTGTCCCTTTTTTTTATGCAGCTCATACGCTCCAAGCAGTGGTGAATACAGTTTTAATAGACTCACGATTTTCGAAATCAATTACAGCTGCAAGTGCCCTGGTGAAAAAACTGCGTAAGGCAACTATTAGCAACCTCATGTCATATAAGAACCTAAATAAGCCGCCAATTGATTGTCCTATGCGTTGGAGTTCGACTTACAGAATGTTGAACTATTGGCTAGAGAAGCGCAGCGTTTCCAATTGGTTTTGAAAAATACGTCGCGATGTTGGCAAAATGAAGTCTTTCTTTATAATGTAATTGATTTTCAATATTGTTGAGAAAAGAGCTGCCCTGAAATAGTTTGAGTTGATTCCAACAAATGCTTGTACTCTTTAGGTTCTTGTTCTTTCTCGTCAAATCTGGCTTCTTTCGAAAATTCGAAATTGGAAATGAGCAGTGTCGTAGCTAATCTTTAGAGTCTGCAAATTCTGTTTAAGTTAGTTTACTTTATACATAAAAAGAATTAAATCTTTATTTGCGAGTTAATTGAGTCAGTTATCGCAGCGTCAAGCTGTACACTCACTCCAATTTTAGAATGATCACTAAACAATGTAAAGAATCTAGCAAACAGCCATAGATGAAGCATCATTTCAGGCTGAAATTTCATGGCAGAATATCAGGCTCGATTTCACAAAAGGGAAATTCTCAAGCCTTTATTCATCAATTGTGGCAAATAAATAGCGCAATTTGCAAGTGGTTGAAGTGTGAAAGCAACAAGTCTGCTGATGAGTGAGTTGGGGTCAGTTCCAAAACAGCTGTCCAGACATACCATTGCAATACCAAAATGTTGTGAGTTATCTCTGTTGAGTTGTGTTGATTGTATTGAATTATAATTATCCATTGACCTTGAGCCAGCTTGAAGCTAAAACATTGACGAAAATCAAAAACAGGTCACTAAAACTCATATCATAAATATTCGAAATCATAGCAAACTTTAAAGGGCATTTATCATGATATATATTTGTGTGTATTAACCGGGAAATAGTTTCACATCTTTAGCTGTTCTCTGGGTTTGAACTATATTTTTTATTTGGGTTTTAAGTCCGAACAAATCTGGGCATTATGTCCGAATTCTGATTCAAATATCATTATTATTTCGTACTATGACACTATGAAAACTATATAGAGGTTTTCAAATTACAGCCAAGTAGTTATCGATCGCAATCGACGTATCAATGACTCGATACATGAAACTGAACCTTAAGTATCGACCGCGCAGTGCAAAGCACTGCTGAAATACATTTCCTTAACACAGGCGAGTAATAGAAGCAGATATATTCAATTCCAAGTTGATACTTTTCAGAAACTTCTAAATAATTCCCTACCATGAAACGTTAATTACTTTTTCAATTACTTTAAGATATGTGCCTGTAAAGTGTTAAAATGGTTAACTATTTTGGTATTGATTTGATTTCTTTAAGCCAGAAAAAGAACATATGAAAATAATGGACAGCTTCATTACAACGAATCAAAAAACCTCATGTAAATGCTACAGATTCAGATAAGTTGATAAGTTTTCTTTAGTGAAGACGGAGGTACCTATCCATATTCAGCCTTCCCGAATAACCTCTAATCAGTTGATCGTCCCTTGACTCTCTCTCTCTCTTTCTTAACACTAACCAAATGCAAACCTCATAAAATCCAATATTCAACTTCATTAGAACCAAACCAAGTACAAAGGTGAGAAAAAGTTAAGTAAATAGAGTAGAAAATAACAAAGCGTAAAGTCAAAAGACTAGCGCCGCCTTCATACGATGGCATTTTGCTACCGCCAGCAGCTAAATACGAGGTGTGAAAATAAAAAGAAACAACAAAGTTTCCCGTGAAGTCCCACCGTTTGCTGCCGGTTTAATTGAATTTGTAATTTTCGTGAATTTTACAATGCTTTGAACAATTTGGCGTCAACTTTTTAAAATCAAATATGGCGCCAGTTGGGGTAAAGAGAGAAAATGTAGCTCAACATATTTTCCACAGAAAAAAAAAAAAAAAAAAACTTGAAACCTGAAACAAAAGGCAGTCGTCGTTCATTTGCATAAATGCGCGACATGAAGGAGACAGACAGCTCTGCGGGTGTTTCAGCCACACTAACAGGATATGCCAGTGAAGCACCAATAATCCTTTTAATAAATATGATATCGCAAAGGACCAAAAAAAAAAAAAAAAAAAGAAAAAGCCACAACGGCATTGGGTGGCGTCTCTGTGTTGGCATCATTTGCATTTTATGCAAATTTTTGTGGCACCAAGCGAAAAACGTAGCCAAACGTTCCAAAGGATACACAGAAGCAGGATGCTGAAGCTACAAAGCGAATATGTAAATGAAAAGTTCTGATGTTTTTTAAAAAGCTACCCAAAAATAAACAACATAAAAATGCGCAAAATGGGGAAAATGGTAAATTTACAAAATGCATATTTACTGCCTTGTTATAGAAGAGTATAGAGTGGGGCAAAAGGGGTATGGGGGAAATTGTTATAAAGTTCAGCAACGATAATGAAAATTATATTAGAAATTTACGCTGAAAGCTCGGATTGGAGTCACAGTAATATGTTTATGCGGGTAGGAAGAAGTTGCCTAAAAGTGGCGACCGTGCTTAAAAAAAAAAACTGTACATTTTCCATAGTTCATTCTTCGAATTTGGTTACAGATTTATACTGTAATATTTTGGCTTGAAATGTTAAAATTATAGCCTATAAGCGGTCGCAGCTAGAAGCGTCTGTTAGTCACCCCAACTTTGGACAGCTCGCTCCAGTTGCTTACGCCAAGCTTGGCAATATCTTGCCGTTCCTGATCTTTCTTTCAAGATCTCTAACGTCTTCCACTGCAGGCTTTCCCAAAGTCTTTCGCTTCCAATTGTACGAAGTCATTTATCGAACTCACTCAATGTCCTTCCATCTTAGAAAACGAACTGCTTAATTTCGATTTGTGCTTTGCATTGTCTTCCTGCTAAGTCGAATGTACTTTGCGGTTAGACCAGTTATTTCTACTTTCTAAAAAATGCATCTTTGAAATACTTTTTGTACCACTTTTAAACGATATTTCAGCTCTACATTTAAAAGCATAGTGAGCCAATAAAAACCATTTGAACTTTGTGGGAGATGATTTCCTTTAAACCACTAAAACACAAATCACGCCCTCTTATAGCCATCACAACTTGGTGTGACGTTTTACATTTCTCCAGGAGTCGAAGTCGAAACTCTGTTGTACCACAAGATATACTTTAGGGGTGCATAGTGCGTGCGCAGGCCCGCCGCGCATTCGTTTTAGCTGCATAGTGCAACAACAACTTCATCTGTGATTTCTCTACTATGGCTCTCCGAGCGAAGGTTTTGTTGTTGGCTGTGAATGATTTCGTTGTTGTTTTCCGCGCCTATAGCTCTAACGCAAAGTTTATGGCTCAGCGTAGTGCAACAACCACTTCATATGTGTTCTCACTTCTCTTTCTATCCGAGCGAGAATACTTTTCTTTGTTGGCTACGAATGATTTCGTGTGCGACAGACAGTCACGAGCACACACACACACACACACATACTAACAAACACAATCAACAATCGGGTCTACATATTTCTTGGCACGCGGCAAGCTGATTCTGGGCACCTTTGCTTTAGAGGCTGCTTAAGGCAATCTTAAGTCCTGGTCATCATCGGAGGTCTCTTGCTCTGCGACTGAGCTTGAGAAGAAACATCCTTTTTCAAAGTAAATTCAAATACAAAGTAATTTTGGTACAACTTCTTACTACCAGCGGCATTGTGAAAGAGCAATTACAAAAGTAGTGCTCGTTCTTCTTGGACGTTAACACCAGAACTAATGCATTTCATTTCACGAATCCTTGGCACGAAGGACCAAGGAAAATGCCAAACTGGAGGAACTCCTTAAGTTTGGCTTTGAAATAATTGAAAGAACTTTACACTACATACACCTTTGCAAAGACAATTCTAGAATTCAGAAAATGTAGATTGAATACATAGTTTGGGTAAGGAAGCTTACAAAAACAAGTGAGAAAGTCGGTCAAGCCCGACTATAATACACGCTGTACCAGTTCAGGCCGCCGCTCGCATTTGCTCCCGATTATAATATTATAATATAATAATTGTGGGATGGTGATCCTCTTCTGCTCTGAGATGATGCATTGTGAAATAATTGAGCTTTCAAGATAGCCAATAAACAAAAATCAACAAGACATTTTCTTTTCTTTTTTGTAAATAAAAATTTAGGATTTCTACACGTTTTGACCGGGTTTTTTAACTCATAACGTTTATGTAGCTTTTCTACACACCGCGTTTAGATATCTCATTTCAACACGTGGCATGTAGCTTTTCTACATGCTGCATTTAGAAATAAGAAAAGTAGACGAGGCATGCAGAAAAGTAACATGCCACGTGTTTAAATGAGATATCTAAACGCGGCATGCAGAAAAGCTACACAAAAGTGATATGTTGAAAATCCCGATAGAAACGTGTAGAAATCCTACATTTTCGTGAAGATTTTGCATATTTTATTACCCGTTACTAAACTCGTGCAAATGTAAGTAACAGGCAGAAGGAATAATTTCCGACCATATAAAGTATATATATTCTTGAGCAGCATCATCAGTCGAGTCGATATAGCCATGTCCGTCTGTCCCCATGAACGAAGAGATCTCAGTGATGGTAAGAGATAGAGGTTTGACATGTATGGGACACAAACTCATTATACTTGCGTACAGATCAAGATTACTTTAAATTTTTGCCACGCCCCCTCGCGCCCCCGCAATTTGAAAAAAACGTCATATCTCCCACAGTTTTGACGATGGTTCGTACCTTCTAGAAAAATCTAGTATTTAAAATAATTTATTGATTTGCTGAAAGAATGATAAAGATCGGATGAACGATACACAAGTTATGAGCGAAAAAAGTTAACCAGCACCCCCACCCCCCCCACTTCCTGCCAACCACCGCTGTATTCAAAAAAAACACAATCTTTGGGAGAGAGAGATAAACTTAGAAATGAGTGTATAACAGCGTATAACACGTATAACGAGCGAGCAAATGCGAGCAACGGCATTAACTGGTACAGATTATCTGATAGTCTTGCTTGACCGACTTTCTTTCTTGTTTTTGATATAGATCATTGAAAATGACTTTGAATCTGCTCAGAAGATAAACAAAACGAGAAGGCCAAGCTAACTTCGTCTGTGCCGAAGATTTTATACCCTTGCAAATGCTGTTTTTGAAATGTCAGAGTTTAAGAACGCTTACATAAAAATCTAAAAATTTTTTAACTAAAACCCATTTTCCGACAGATAAACATCTGATTTCGACCAAATTTTGCGAATCTTTTTGAGAACATATCAAATTAGCAATCGCGGAGATTAAGAAAGATCAAATTTAAAAAAAAAAAGTTTTTCTCACTAAGACTCATTTTACGACCGATCGGTCCTATGGCAGCTATTTCTTATAGTCATCCGACTTTGACCAAAATTTGCAAATCTTTTTGAAAGCATATAATATTAATTATGGTCGAGTTTTATAACGCTAGCATTGAAAACAAAAAAGTTTTTCTTACTAAGACCCATTTTTCAACCGATGGTTCCTATGGCAGCTATAAGATATAGTCATCCGATTTTGACAAAAAGTTGCAAATCTGTTATAAGGCATATAATATTAATTATCGCCGAGTTTTATGACGCTAGCATTGAAACCAAAAAGTTTTTCTTACTAAGACCCATTTTCCGACCTATTGTTCCTATGACAGCTATAAGATATAGTCATACGATCTTGACCAAAATTTGCAAAATTTGTTTGAAAGCATATAATATTAACAATAGCCGAGTTTAAGGCCATTGAAACAAACATTGAAAACAAAAAAGTTTTTCTCACTAAGACCCATTTTTTGACCGATGGTTTCTATGGCAGCTATAAGATATAGTCATCCGATCCGGTCGGTTCCGACATATTAGCAGCGTGCAGTAAAAAGAAGACTCTGTGCAAAATTGCAGCTCGATAGCTTTAAAACTGAGAGACTAGTTTGCGTAGAAACAGACGGACAGACAGACAGACGGACAGACAGACGGACAGACAGACAGACAGACAGACAGACGGACGGACAAAGCTCAATCGATTCAGCTCGTCGCCCTGATCAAGAATATATATAGTTTATGGGGTCGGAAATGAATATTTCTATGCGTTGCAAACTTCTGGGCAAAATTATAATACCCTTTGCAAGGGTATAAAAAGTTTCATATAACAGTTTTCCGCCAATTTTCCGAGTTTGGGGGTACATTTTCCTAAATATGAAAATGAGCTTGGAGCTAATCGCTGGGAACTAATCTTTCGCCCATGTTACCTTAATCACTGACTTTTCACACTGGGGGGTTGCATTTTCCGGAAGATTGGTATGGTTATTGTTGAATTTCCATATAGATGATCTTTGTAATTGAGTTTGAACTTTATCGAATAACAAACAAAAAACTTTCATACAACAGTTTTTCGAGAATTTCCCACATATCCCGACAGAATTTTCCAAAATTCGATCTTAGTACTTACTTTCAGTATTAGATAAAACTACTGTGAAAAAACTCAGCTTCCTATCGTTTATAGTACCGATTAAAGAATACCGAGTATTGAGAAATGAGTATCAATAACCGAGAATCAATAATCGAGTTTCAAGGATTGGGTATCGAGTATCGAGAATCGAATATCAAAGTATTCAGAATCGATACACACATACAAGTAATCAGATTTCTTTCCGTAAAGAGTTTCGTTCGTATCAGGCGTCCCAAGACACCCACGCCTTTTATACCCGTCACTCCTAGAGTAAAAAGGGTATAGGTATACTAAAGTCGTGCAAATGTATGTAGCAGGCAGAAGGAAACATTTCCGAACGTATAAAGTATAAATATTCCTAGTCAGTCCCAAACAAAATGTTCTAGGTTTCATCCCCCCATGGCAAAAAGCTATCTACGACACTCTAACCCAGGGCGGCAAACCAGTTTGAACCGAACCGTTTTAGGGATTTTCGTTTTCTGCCAGCAAGTTAACTGGTTCAGCGCTGCTCAAAATACAAAGATTTGACTATCTCTACCAGAGAAATTGCTAAATATGGCTGCTGCACCCAAGGATATTGAGAAGCCCCATGGCGGCGATTCTGCATCTGTGCACCGCATTCGCATCACCCTTACCTCCAGGAATGTTCGCTCCCTGGAGAATGTGTGCCGCGATTTGATCAACGGTGCCAAGAACCAGAACCCAGTGCGCATGCCAACCAAAGTTCTACGCATCACCACCCGTAAGACCCCTTGTGGTGAGGGTTCCAAGACCTGGGATCGCTTCCAGATGAGAATCCATAAGCGCATCATCGACTTGCACTCTCCCTCCGAGATTGTCAAGAAGATCACCTCGATTAACATCGAACCCGGCGTAGAGGTTGAGGTAACCATTGCCAACTAATTGAAACAGTTTGCGGCAATTTTTTTCAAATAAAACCAAGAAACTTTCCATTGAAATGAATCCGGAATTCCGCCTTTTTTTTACTGTGAACAGACACGTAATCAAAGAAAACTGGCACAGATTTTTCATCTTATACATATATGTAAATTTCGGAAAACTTCATTGCCAGCTTGCCATGAAGCTTTGCCTGCTTCGAATGCCCCCCTACACCTCTTCCCTACAAAACAAAAACTTCATGAAGTTTGCTTCAACGTGTAAATGCGGAGTAGCAATGTATCTAGGCGTCAAGTGAATATCTATTGTATTGTTATTTTAATTATATTGGGAAAAACGTGCAACGAACCAAGGTTCGAACCAAAACCAACGTTCAAAAACCTTGAACCTGAAATTTTCGAACCTACAAACCGGAGGTTCGTCAAAACATGGACAAAGCATTTGTGATTCTTCTTGTTTGACAAGAATTTTCTTTATAAATTTTGGTATGGAAAAACAGTGTACACCAAAATCTAAAGCAGGGATGCCCAGGCACATGCGTTTTGGTTTTCCGCAAAGGGATAGCCCTACGTATAGCCCTTATGCATAGCTTATGGTTAAGCGTAGTGCAACAACAACTTCATAAGTGCTCTCTCTTCTCTATCTCTCATAGCAAACGATTTGTTGTTGGCTGCGAATGATTTCGTAAGCCTTAGACAGTCACACAAACAAAAATTGGTTTTCTCTTACTATTTCTTGTGGTTTTTGTTGTTTCAGAAATATTTTTTTTCATTTGTATGGGTATCTACGCGGCCGTAAGCTGATTCTGAGCACCTCTGATCTAAAGCAAGGGCTCAGTAACAATTACAAATATGTAGTCTGCATTTTTTAGCTCAAATTTGGACTCCTAGAGCATTTCATATTCGTTTTATCATCCCTCAGCCTCATATTGTCGAATATTTTGACAGGCGAAGGCATCACAAATACAAACATACACACACATATGCCAGAGCAAACACACATACACACACACACGAATATGACAGCAAACTTTTAGCACATATTTACATGCAAATTGTTTGCTTTAAAATATGCACAAATATAAATTTTTTTTCTCCTATTTATCCAAAGATAAAACCGAAAGCTCGAGAAAAGTTACCCGCTTTGAGTACTCGTAACACCTGCAGCCACCTAACAACTGCAACCGCAATCAGAGAGGCCATTGATCTCCATCAGTTTTTTGTCCTGGCCTAATCATTAACAACAATTGCCGCAATTTGTCAAATAACGATTATCATCGCGATGATAATATGCAAAAATTGATAGAATTATGGTATAAAAAAAAAAAATGCAAACAAGCGGAAAGTTCTTTTTTATGAATAACAAAACTAAAAACCCTTGCCAACGAGTGCGGCGAGAGTTGGTCTGGGGTTGAATTCAGTTTGCCCATTCGGCTATGAAATTCAATTTGTTAATTTACAAATCCGCAAAACTATTTGCCAGCGAGGGAGGCGGACGGGCGGGCGGCTTGGGTCTGTCTGCTGCTCTGTGGTTTTTCCCCGAGTTGCAACTTGTTATTACTAACAGAACAGAACTATGAGGCCAAGTTCTCATATTTCAATAATTGTGATACATTTCATTCCACTTTGGTTTATTTTTATTACACGTACAATAAAATCAATTGAAATATGTTGGCAAACATGTCAAAATAAATTATAGAGCACATGTGCAATGTGGTTAAGTGTGGTGGTTCGATGTGGTTGTGTGTGTGTGGGTTGTTTGCCAGTTGGTGGTGCCTACTCGGTAGAGGGTGTTATGCAAGTGTGGCAACCACAAAAACCGAATTTTAATTTGCACGCTTACAGCATTTGTTAGTCCCCCCTCCCCCACTCCCTCCCTCCCTTCTGGCTTCTAAGCGGCTTACAAAAGGTTGAGTGTTGACGGTTGCGGACAGACAGGAAATCATTCGACTCCACCCTCTCACCACCCCAAAGGGGAAGGCCAAAGGGGATTGCACAACTTTAACGCCTATTTACAAGGTATAATTAAGTTAAATCTTGGCAAAAAAGAACAAAAGTCGAGAGTCGAGTGCACTCGACAAAAGAGAGAAGAAAAGACGGCTTTAGAAACAACCAAAAAAAAAAAAAGGTTAGAAATGTGTACAAGTATTTTACGATACATTATTTCTGAACAACCAACAGCGAACTGGCAGTTTGACAATTCCAGTGAAAAGTTAGTTCTAAGTTAATCAAGTAATCCTGGTCAATGAAATTGACTTTAGTGCATTTTTGTACATCCCTGAAGAAGGCAGCAAAAGCTAGCCGAAACGCGTAGGAGAACAGCTGAGTTCAAAGAGGTTTTAACTGCAGCAAAGGAGGACGAGCTAAAATAACCCCAGTAGAAGAACACATAACAATCGAAACGGCCTATATCAAAACCAACACATGTACATTTATGTATTATGCGTTTCGGCGTGGATTATAATTAGACATCGGATTTTGCATATTTGCATATTTTGAAACGCGTCTTCTCATCTTATTTTTATTGATCAATGATCTAAGTCCGCTCAGTCAAAAAAGTCACATCTATATACTCAAAATTACAAAAATGTAAAGTCATCATGTTTACCCTCATTTTGTACTGTGCTTTAACTTTGTCTTGAAAACTGTAACGAATTTAACTAAGCAATGTAGGACAAAAACATAGCTAAGACTTAAATAAACAAACGGTTGAAACATACCAACTTCATTCGGTTGGTCCTTCGTATAGTTACGGGCCCTTAAGCATGTAGAATTGTAATCAAAATTCGAAAAATGGCCATTTTTGATAGCAATTGGCTGACACAGTCAAAAATTTCGATTTTTTTGTATTAAATCAATAAAATAGTAAAAAAAAAACATAACTTAAAACTTCAAAGTGCAATAAAAAAGAGAACGGCAGCTGATCAGACTAAACCCAGACAGGGTTTTTATACTATCATCATAACCTTTCAGAATTTTTTGGTCTCGACGCAATCTACTTTTTTGAGTTCAAAAATGTGTCACAGTGTAATTAAACAGGCTGCGCGCTTCCTCGACAAAGTAGCGTGCCACTCAAACAACCTCGCCAGACGGCTCCTCAGAAGGAGACGAATAAATGGAATCAGGGCTAGAGGAGACTTCGAAGGATCCACCTAGATAAATAAACAAATCCTCTCAAAAAAAAAAAAAAAAACAGAAAGGGGGTCTAAGGTAACGCCAAATATGTTAGCGTTCTTAACCAGGGTATTGTCAAGGGTCTTCCCTGTGTGTGTGTGTGGCACTGTTCCTCTGATCCGGAATTCCACAAGAGCTTGTTGGCCTGAGAGTAGTTGTACTAAGAAAGAAAGTATCGCAAGGCAGGAGTATGACAGAGATGTCTGCTTTATACTTTTCGCCTTATATTTGAACGATCTACACGAGGAACTAAGTGGTGGCATGCTACTTGAAGATATCAACCTTAGGGAGTTGCTCTGTGCTGATGACATAGTTTTGCTGGCAGATGATACAAAAGTTCTGCAACAAAATATTCAACAACCTGGAAGCTTACTGTAACAAATGGAACATGATTGTCAACCCCAACAAGTCCGCTATCATGGTTTTCAAAAGAGGTGGGCCCTTAGCAAGGTGTGAGCAATGGAAATATAGGGGTGAAGCTATAAAGTTGGTGAACGATTTTAAGTACCTAGAAACTATCTCACTAACTAAACTAAACTCAGCCCAAGCTAGCATTAACATGTGGGGAAACTTCTTTCGAAACAGAGATGTTGGACTAGAAGCTAAATGGAAGCTGTACCAGGCCGTCAGCAGATCGGTTCAAAGCTATATGGCGCAAGATGACAAGATGAAATAATAATTGGAAGATAAAATGGGGAAAAAGACAAAGGCTGGGAACAATTAGCTAACTACGTCACAGGCGCTTTATCATATGGCAAACTAATAATTACAGAGAATTGCATATTTGCATAAAAAAATATGCAAAATATGCCAAAAAAAAACCTTTTTTTATGAAATTACCTAATGATTCTGTGCTTACCGTTTTCTAATTTTGTTGCAAATCTGTTTGAACTTGTAAATTAACGTCACCAATTCAACTTTTAATCAATTAAAATGCCGAAAATGAGTGATAAAAACACACTTTTAATTCAAAAATGGATAAGAGATTTGCCATCAAACTGTTTTGCAACACATATTTACATAGCAGGCACAAGGCGTGCGTTGCTGCGCCTCCTTTAGAATTTTAAACACAATACGAAGAAGTGAAGCTTAAAAGACAATTGCCATCTATCAAATCTTCATGATAATCTAAACTCATTCAATTTTTTTTCAAATTTCACGAGTTTTTGGTCCGTATGATCTTCACCTCCTATTTACCCGTCGATATACCCGTCTGCGTACTCATATAAGAATTTCGCATATGCTAAAATTTCGTTAAACCGATTGACCGACACCTCCTATTTACCCGTCTTTAACTGCCAACTATTAAATCTTAATGATAATCTGAACTTATCATAAATTTTTGAATATATCAAGATTTTTGGACCGCTTGATCTTGACCCATCAATTTACCTGTCTACATTATAATCTAACTTATGCAACAGTTTTGTAAATTTCGCAACTTTTTGGACCGTTGGAGTTAACTATTTACGCGTCCACAATTGCCATCTATCACATCTTAATGATTCCCAAAACTCATCAAATTTTGCACATTTCGCGAAAAATCTAAACTCGCATAATAATTTTGAAAATTACGTGTTTTTTTGACAGTTCAGTATACACTTCCAATATTTACCCGTCTACAATTGCTATTAAGTCTTTATAACAATCTTTGGTCATATGAAAAATTGGCAAATTTCGCGATTCTTTTAACCGTTTGATCTACACCTCCTACCCCAACACCCGTCTACATTGCCATCCATAAAACATTCATAATAATATAATAGGCCATACGAAACATTGGCAAATTTTGACCTGTTGAATCCACGGCTTTTTAATTACTTTTTATTTTTTACCCCCTAAGATTTCGTAAATACTTAAATGAAAATTTTACAAATTTCGCGGTTTTTGCCATCTATCCAAACTTCGCAATTATCTTAGGTCCTTTGAAAATTTTGCAAATTTCTCGATTTTCTTGACCACTTGATCTACTCCTTCTATTTACCCGCTGGAAGGGTATTCTTTATGATAATCTAAACTTAAATAAGAATTATTGAAATTTCGCGATTTTTTTAAACATTTGGGGAAACATGTGGGGGGTATTATCCCAATGCTACAGGTACATAAGTACTATAAATTAGTGCATCGGTCACAAAAACAGAGAGATCACAATAGACAATAAAAATACAAAATATATATAAAAAAAAAGAATAAAATTTAAAATACCTAAAATATAATCCTAACAGAACTAATGCAATACTAAACTTTTCTAAAACGTTTATAAAATCTATGTTTGTCTTTTGAGCTGATTGGTTAACTGAGATTTAAAATGCGTTGCGTTCCCAATAGTTTTAATGTTATGCGGCAGGTTATTCCAGTAGCGGGCAGATTGAATGAAAAAGTGTTTTTCTGAGCTAGCCAGGCTTACACGCTGGCAAACTATGTTTTTCGTTCGTGTGGACACAGCAAGTTGTATATTTTGAAATAAATAGTCAGGCTCTTTTGTCGTTAGAATCTTATGGACTAGTAATAAAGTACGGAGTCTGATCCACGACTCTAAATCTAGGCCAAGAATTTGTTTAGCAAAGTGCGAGATATGGTCTCTACGACCAAGATTAAAAACATATCTTACGATTGAATTAAAGGCCACCTTTAGCCTTTGCATACTGCTTGCGTCACTTATACCAAATATTTCCACACCATAAAATAGAGTCGGGATGAGACATGTTTTGGCGACCAAAAGCCTTAGATGAAGAGGAATGAGTTTTTAAGTAAGCGACAGCTGCGTAACTAACCCGAATGTTTTCCCCGACACTTTCGTAATGTGGTCGCTCCACGTTAGGGTATTATTAAATTGGATTCCCAGGTTAGTGGTATCTTTAGCATATTCCAGTGGAACATTGTTTATGGTAAGCTTAGCCTTCTTGTAAATTACCAAACATTTCGACTTTTTAGGATTTAGCCCCAATCCATTTGCTTTAGCCCATTCGCCAATTTCCACAAGATCCCTGTTACAGATTCTAACACACTCATGTATTTCACTTAACGGTCGACTTACGTAAAGTTATACATCATCGGCATACAAATGAACATCACAGCCTATCAGACAGTCAGGAAGGTCGTTGATATACGCAGAGAAGAGTAAGGGCCCAAGGGCTGAACCTTGAGGAACACCGCGAGTCAGACGTGAGAAACATGACATACAAGACCCCGAGACCACTGCTTGGTTTCTGTCCCGCAAATAGGACTTAATTAGACGCGTTGCAGTTGAGGAAGAATTGTATAGATTTTTAAGCTGGGTACTTAAGATATCGTGGTCAACTGTATCAAATGCCTTGCTGAAATCCAGTAAGGCTAATAATGTAACATTTTTATAGTCCGTCTGCCTTCGGATATCTTCTACTATCTTTTAAATAGCTGTCGTGCAGCTTCTGAACTTTTGATAACCAGATTGCAGTTGGCTTAACAAATTTGTTCCTCTCTACTCTTTTTCCTCCTTTGTTCCACATCTCCTTTATTTATCCGTTTACTCTAGCCGTCCATAAAATCTTCATAAAACTCTGAAATTAGAAATTTCCCAATATTTTAGAACTTTTAAGGTACACCTTTCATTTGCACGGTCTACAACTTCCATTTAACCGTCTATATATGCCATCTATATATTCTTTATAATAATCCAGAATCAAGAATGAGAATTTTTGTAAATTTCGCCATTTTTATACATTTTTTATACACTTACATATTTTGCATATATTTAATATGCAGTTTTCAATGTAAAGTGGGTTAATAAATTAGTATAAATTCAAATTTTCACCTCAATCAACTTTCATTTAAAAAAGTGCAAAAAATCCGATGTCTAATTATAAT
Organism: Lordiphosa magnipectinata; assembly: GCA_037044535.1. Classification (NCBI taxonomy): domain Eukaryota; kingdom Metazoa; phylum Arthropoda; class Insecta; order Diptera; family Drosophilidae; genus Lordiphosa; species Lordiphosa magnipectinata. The sequence goes on along the minus strand of JBAMBO010003211.1, from coordinate 84,537 downwards.
ACAGTAGAAAGAATTCGTAGATCGACTTGCTTGATCTTCTTCACTCTGTATAAGATTTTGAAAGGAAAGGAAAAAAAATACAAATATCTTATTCTTTCATTAAAAAGCAATAATAAACCAACTGAGAATGTACAGATGTCTGAACTACCAGGACATTTAGGTGCAGTATAAGTAACTATCTAAACATGCAGCAACTTTGTCCGCGTCCAACAGGAAAAACACTATGAACACTATGTTTGTACTAAATCTGTTCGGTTTAGCGGCAGAAACGTCCCTCATCCAATTCAAATTCTTAACGTAATTTACATACTTTACACAAACATTGCCTAAATCTGTCATCCAATATATATACCCCGCTTCTGCTGTTAGCTTGCGCTCTCCAGACGCAGCTGCGGTTTGACTTGGTTCTAGCCGGCGCCTGCAAATTATTCTAATCTCTATTCTCTCTATGCATATGGTTGCATCGCGCTCACATCTTATTGATTTGAACTCGCTTTCTGTGGGTTGAGCAAAGAGCAAGCACTCGGCTTCAGCTCGTCGCTATCAACAGTTACATACATACCTATACATACAAAAAAAAATTATAAAGTTGTCGCTGACAATTTTGTCAGAGCGGAAATTGTTTGATAATTGTCAGAGCCGCTCTGAGAATGCAGTGTGACCAGACAACAGCACACAAAAGTTAGCTGTGGTTTGTATATAAAATAAGCGGGCTAATTCAAATAAAACAAAAGAGGGTATATGTTTAGTATAGGTCCATCAGGGCCTAAAATTTTGAACAAAATGTACTCTATGTACGATTTATGAAGAATTTACGTGCAGAAAACAGTTGGCGGTCACCCGCGGTTCTCTTGCAATTGAATTTCAAAGTTTGCATTTTTGCACATACAAAAAATGAGTAATCGCACGTGCTTTTCGAATTATGTGTTTGTTATGTTTAGACCCTTCTACCGCGTCCTCCTCATCCAACCCTTCCTCCTCCTACCCACCGATTCTTCCTCTTCCACCGCTTCCTCTTCTATCTCTTCCGTGTAGTTTGTTAAATGTTATAGATGCACCACATATGAAGAAGAAAAATTCCGCGGTTTTGAGCCGCAGGATTTTTTGTTTAATTGTTAATTAATAAATGGGGGTTACAGAGGTTTAGACTGTGGTGGTGTGCATACCGTGAATAAATGGCATACCAGCCATAACAAAGGGATAAGCATACCGAAAAAGATTCGCCGCCTCATGTGATGCAGCCTGCATCCAAATTTATTGACCAGATTCCATAAAAATGGTTGCAACTCGCCCACTTAGATTAGCTTCACTTGTTTGTCCACCTTGAAGCTCTCCAAATAATTGTAGTTCTGATATTTAGTCTTGCTTTTTCATTGTGTGTTCAATTCTCAAAGGTTCCTCCGACAATTATCAAACAAATTTCATAGTTTCCAGAACCCTCCTTTGACAATTTATCAGCTGTTTTCAAAAAAATGAGTTGGCAGGTTCATACACATTGTCAGAGCGAATTGTTGGTTGCTCAGTACTCGCTCTGACAAAGCGCTCTGACAATTTTCAAGAACGTAATTCCAGAGCTATGTAATTAGATGGGCACTGACAAAATTGTCAGCGTCTGAGTACCTAGCTTTAATCTGAAACTTTGATTGATACATTATAATTTAGTTTCCCTCTATAATTTGCAAGCTGATTTGGTTACATTTCAGTCTTGGTGTCAAGATAATCTAATAAATATTTTATTGCTCTATCAGAAATATTCTCTTCATTGTCCACGCCGCCGTAAGCTGGCTCTGGGCACCTTTAAACTAAAATATTGAAAAATTACACTAAATAGTTTCCAGAATCTACTTTTGTTGTAGTAAAAAAAACCTAGTTTAAATTTAAACTAAAAACTGATCTAACTTATTAAACCCAAAATTATGATGAAAGAGTGATTTTCCTAGAAGGTTTGTGTAATTCATCTTAAGAAACATATGCACTTTCGAATGACTTTCTCAGCTGTTTCCCTAATTGGAACCCCATTGGCTCTACCCTGGGTCATCTGTACTTATGCACCTTTCCCTCACACTGCTTGACCATAAAGTCAATTAATCGCCTAAAGTGCTCGGTAATAATTCAGAGCTCAAGAAACCGCGACAACCGCCAAAAGCGGCGTCAAAGTCAACGGGTCCCAAAACCAAAAACCGCAAGACATCTCAACTAGCCGCAATAAATATGTGCCCCGAGGCATGGGGATGGGTCCGTCCTCTCGTCGTTATTTTGTTGTTGGACTGACTCGCGCCTTTTTTTGTTTGTTTTGTGATGTTGATGAATGTTGGCCACAACTTGCTATTGCTATTGTTGTTGTTTTAGTTGAATTTATATACTTTTTTTTTTGTTTTCCTCTCTTTAATGTTTTCATTTCGTTGGCTTGCGTGCTGCTTGATGCATGTTCCCTCACATATTTCATGGTGCATAAGGCAAAGAGAGTGAGTTCCACTTAACATTGTGATTGATATGTTGCAATAATTCTTACCGAGTGTACCTTTCCCATAGAGTGTACAAACCCCGAAAAAAAGCTCCATGTTTCGTGTGCATAATTCTCACTTTGTAAACAATATTAAGAAATATTAATTTTCATTTATCATTTTGATTGAGCGATCAAATCAAAAGAGACAGAGAGACTTACATACTTTGCCTTGTCTTTTCAAGTTTGTTTTCTCGTGTGATTTCTTTATTATGATAGCCAGATTCGGTTTTAATGATCTCTGGCCCAGTGTTGATTTATGATCCCTAACTTTAACTTTGGCCGCAAGGTGTCGAAACTGCAACCGGGGCCCTGGGAATGGGGAAATGGAAACGAGGTTAACTGAAGGAAGGGGACAGAGTTGAGAGAGTGATATCAATTTAAGATGCAAAACTAACTGAATATGAGTAGCTGAAATTAAGGTTCATAGGACTAAATAATATACTACACTAGGTCACAAGGTTCTATGCATTGATTGGAAAGGTAGTCACTTTTCTTACCTAGGTAAGATACAAGGTAACTGTCAAACAATATACCTAGGTAAGGTAAAAGGTATACGGAATTTCTTGTACCTAGGTAAATGTAAAGGTAAAGGTAAAGTTACAAAAAAGGTACTTTTATATTTAAAAGAATAGTTCAAAATGGAATATTGTGATTTTAATATATATAGGAAGGCAAACGGCGGCCAGCGTTCCAGTTTAAGCCCCTAAGTGCGAAGAGAAGAAACTGCTTTTGAACCGACTCCAGTATATCTTGATAGAAACTATATTGAGGTGACCAAATGCTTGAGCAATACTCTAGCGATGGGCGAACAAGAGACTCGTAAAGAAGCCTGGTAATGTATGGATGGTCAAACTCCTTAGACCAACGCTTAATGAAACCCAGCAAAATTTTATCTTTGTAGGATATGACACAGATGTGGTCATTAAAGCAAAGCTTGTGAACAAATAATACCCCCAGATCCTGAACTGACATAATACGATCCAGAGCTCTTTGATCAATAAAGTATGTATTCAGAATAGGTTTAGTGCGGTGAAACGACATTAACTAGCATCTATCATGATTAAGATAGAGCAAATTAACGTTGCACCAAAATTGAAGATAATTAAGGTCAAGTTAAAGATTTGACGAATATGAATCAGGGGAAGATAGCGTAATAGACAGCTTAACATCATTCGCAAACATTAAGACTTGAAATGATTTAACAACCTTTGGAAGATCATTAATAAACAAACCAAAAAGTAAAGGTCCTATCCGCAAGGTAGTCTTGCGACACTACCTAGACAACTTATGAATAAGAAGCCTATGATTGACCAAATCAAATGCTTAACTTAAGCCAGTAAAGACAACAAGATATATGATGTTTTATCATAAAAATTTCTCTTTTATGCTATCTCGTTTTTTTAACATAACAGTTAAGGCTTCCATTTCAATATTAGAATAATAGAAAAATAAGTACATTTAAACTTTTAATATGGAATTTACTTCAGTTTAAATTTTGATAGTATCATAGTGGACAAAACCGACGTCTTAATCCGCTCGAAGTCCAGTTTTCAATTAAAGAAAATTTTAAAAGTCCTTTTTTAAGAGCATCTTTAAGTGAATCACAATATATCACATTACTAAAGCATTTAAGCTTATGTGTTATTAGAATTAAAGTAGGCAGAAAAATCTTAAATAACAATGACATTTGTCCTGCAAAAGATCAATAGCCTTAGCGGAAATGTCAGTAACATTATTTCATGATGTCATAAAAAGATGGAACCATTTTGTGGCGCAAGGATCTATTAATTTAAGCTTACAAATTTGTATACTTACAATTTGTATACATTCATAAGTATACGTAATTTATATTACATACACATAGACCACAATATTTCCAGTCAGAGATATTTATTTGTAATATACTATAAATTCAATGTAAACACCTATGTACACTGCACAATGTGTTGAATGTTTTATTTTTCATCTTATACATATACATATGCAGCAATCTAATCAACCCGGTGCATGCTACTGTAGAAACATGTCAGACGAATTCAAACAGAAATGTGTGCCACACGCAGCATTACCAATTTATCTATTTTTCCCCACCAGATATAGCTATTTTGTAAGCTCGAAAGCCGGAATCTATTCAGTTTTGCGGGAGCCTGCAATTCTAGCTAATTATTTTACATTGTTTAGCTATTTTACATTAATCTCTGTTAAGTTTTAGCATATTTTAGTGTGAAAAATAGAGGAAAGCTAACTTCGGCTCGACCGAAGTTTTTATACCCTTGTAGCTTGTATGATTTATATAAATTAGTAGACACAAATATGTACATTCGGCCAAATGTACACATTTGTGACAAGGCCTCCCATGTACATTTTCAACACCCAATTTCTATGTCAGCTATACTATATAGTTGTTCTATCAAACTTGGTGGAACTATGTGAAAGCATAGAAAACTTATAAATAAGAGGTTTGTGGACGTTTGCGTTGAAGACAAAAAAGTTTTTATCACTAAAACAACATTTTCGGTCGATGGTTCCTATGGCAGCTACATTCTATAGTCATCCGATCTGGCCGGTTCCGACAAATGTGCAGCGTATTTGTACCAAAAGACTTCGTGCAAAGTTTGGTTATGATAGCTTTAAAACTGACGGAGGAGATAGCATAGAAACAGACGGACAGACGGACCGACGGACGGACATGGCTATATCAACTCAGCTCGTCATGCTGATCAAGAATATATTTACTTTATGTGGTCGGAAATGCTTCCTTCTATACGTTACAAACATCTCGACAATTTTAATATACCCTCTACAAGGGTATAAAAATAGATAAATTGGCAACACTAGCCACGCGCCAAAAATTGGGCGCAAAGAAGAATCGAAACAGAAAGAGACAAACAACACAAGTCAGAACAATAAAAACGCGCATTTTATTTCGTTTGAGAAGGTGTGAAGCAATGACGACAAATTTAATATACATATAATGCACACTGGTCAGAATCGCGAAATAGTTGGCATAAAGTCGAAAATTTCATGAAAACAAAACTAATTTTTGATAATACACCTTTAAACTAGATAGTCTATATACACAGAAACGAATAATATTGTTGAGTTAAGTGATTGTTGTGATAAAATTGGCGTCAACTATTTGCTAACTTTGTGGACCTGCACATCACTTAAATTCGCACACAAAATTATTGCAAATAATGGATATTGAAGGCCAGGGTATGTAGAACGTGTAAATGGAAACATTTTTTGATAATGTTCAATATATTTCATTAATGTGTGTTGTTGTGTGCCCAAAACAATTTATGGAAACTACCGATATAAATTCTTTTAAACCAAACCCTGGAAATCTTCAGTATGGGATAAGTCCACTTCATGCTTGGATACGCGTTTTTGAATTGCTGCTTAAAATCGCATATAGAATAGGGTTTAAAAAATTGCAAGTAAGAAACGAAAGTGACAAATTAGAAATGATTGCCAAAAAGAAAACATATACAAAGAAGATTGTGGCATGAAATGGGATTGCATGTGGATAAGCCAAAACAGAATGGGAGCGGAAATTCAAACGATGGCAACACTGCGAGAAAAGCTTTTTCGAATACGAAATTATTTGCATCAATTTTAGAACTCGACTTGGAGTTACTTGAGAGTCTGCATACTATTCTGATAGCTATTAACTGCGAATTTGCAGTCGATGCACTAAAATTTCAAAAATTCTCAAATAAAACCATTCGATCATACATGTTGCATTACCCATGGTATCCAATGTCACCAACTCTACATAAGATTCTGGCTCATGGATCACAGATAATTGCCGCGTCAGTGCTGCCAGTCAGGCTGTCTTGGCGAAAATGCGTCAGAAGCGCGAAACAAATTTTACAAGCGTGATAGGCAAATGCACGCTCGACAGAATTCACGGATAAATAATATGATGGATGTATTCCAGAGATCTATGGACTCCTCAGATCCCCTTATCTCAAGTATAGGTATAAAGAAAAGGGCAGCTCGACTTAAAAACCAAACTCTTCCACGAAATGTAATTGAGCTTTTAGAAGCACCCCATAATATTATTCCAAATAATTTGCAGTCTTCACTTAATGACTACAGTTTTGATCATGACTCGGATGACTCGGAATCAGATGAGATAAATCCATTTTCGTTTGAATTAGCTGTAGAAGACAACTGAATGTAATAATTATAATATGGAATAGTTGAATAGTAGAATAAATTGATGAAAATCTTTTCAAATTTAAGCTTTTTATTCACAGCTCTCAAAAATTTAATTTTTGATCAGGTCAGGGAAGGCGTGGTCAAATTAACTTAAAATTTAGTTTCAATATTTAGAGTGCTTTATTTTACAAATATACCAAGTTTCAGCTCGATATCTGTAATATTCGACTTTATGCCACTTTTTTCGCGATTCTGACCAGTGTACTGATAAATCAGAATGTCACGAATACAAACTAAATATGACCGGCGGGCAGCAAATTTAATGCGGCACCTTCAAAAGAAAACATAAAGACATTTTTGATCAAATCATTGTGAAGAAAAGTTCCAAGTGTGGCGAATAAACACCAATCGATGCACAATTTTGTGAGTAATAGACTGATTAAAGTGCTTACGAGAAAGCATAATCAATCGGACTGAAGATTTATATACTAGCAATGAAGGAAGTCCATATCCAGCAAATGAGCGCCAATCTCACGTCAATTCTAATCTATGTCTTCCAATCTTGCAATGTATTTTTGCGTCAGGTGTATACCTATTGTATTGTAATTTTGTATATATTGGGTAAAACGTGCAGCATACCAAGGTTCAAACCAAAACCAAAGCCCAAAAACCTCGAACCTCAAATTTCCGAACCTTAACCGTTGGTAAATTTTGGTTCGAACCTGCAAACCGGAGGTTTCGAAAAATTTTTGGATGAATTATATGTAACTCTTCCACATAATTTGGTATTTGTAAGTCCGTATTTGCTATGAACTTCAACTTCAAGGACCGTTTAGTTTTTGAGCAGGGAATGTTTACTGAACGTCCAGTGATAGCCACAAACAGGTCCCTGAAACTTTTCTTTTCAACATGGCAGAGCGGCAACATCTTAACTATAATGTAATTGGCGCGAAAGAAATGTCGTACGAAAAGTACCTAGTACCTTACTTATAGACAAGGTAAATGAAAATGAAGACCTAGGTAAGGTAAAAAGTACTCGAATTAAAACAGACCGAGGTAAGGTAAAAGGTATACAAAATATGTATCTAGGTATGTACCTAGGTACTTCCAAACACTAGTCCTATGTTGGTTCTCGATAAAACTCATGTGCACAACTCGAATCTGTTTTGGGAAAGGGTCCTTTACGTTGGGATTTTTAGTAATTTGAGTTTAAAGTTGCTTAAAAAGCTTATTTTGATCCTTAATTGGCGCGGTACGTTTGATTTGTTTCTGTTTGACATGATCCTAAGATAATGTTTCTAAACTTAAAAATTAATTCTCCAAAACAGTTCTACGAGTTTTTTAAGCGAAGCTATTCCATTTTGAATACAGGTGGCAGTACAGTTCAACACGTGGCGCAGTAGGCGGTCATTCCATTTGACATCTCAGCGCATGTGCTTTCTGATTTATGTTGTTTTTTCGCAGTTGTATTTCAAATTTAAGTCTAGTTCAGTCTAGAGATCCTAGTCTGCCTAACCGCCAGCAGCGGCGACGGCCAAAGACTCACTCGCTGACGCGTTAGGGATCGAGAAAGGCAAAAAAGCTAATGCGTAGAGCTGCCACATGGTCACAATAGTGTCGCCATCTATTGGTCAGTTTTTAAAATCCCTCAACCAGCATTGTTTTAAGCAAGTAGTGGCACCATCTATTGGTCAAGTTATGACCAAAAGAAAGTTCGCTGCAGCAGCGCTGCTACTGCAAGTACAGAGTATATTACAGTCTCGTTTGACCGACTCTCTTACTTGTTTTTAACTCTAAATAAAACTTAGATTTCGTTTAAAAACTGCAACTTTTGAAATCAAAAACTTTTTCGATACCAGTCTTCGGGAAAATATTGTGATTTTTTGAAAATTTCTTTTTGGCTTGTAAATATTAAACATCTTTAAAGTTTTCTTCTTGAGGGAAAAACTTATTTCAATTGCTGCCTGTTTTTCGCCTGCGTTTTCCCAAGGAAATTAACATAAATTATGCACGCCCACTTGCCAATGCAGTTCGTGCGTGTGCCCCCTTAATACCCCTCCACCCCTGATGCCACCCCAACAGGTGAGCGGCAAGGCAGAGGCAGAGGCAGAGGCGTGCAACGCACAATTAAGCGTCAAGTGGCAGGACCGGCATCCCACCAAGTTGATTGAATTTTCATATTTTATGCCTTCTCTTGAACTATGTAAAGCGAATTTGATAAACGAATTAGGCAGCTCTCGTAGCAAACTTTTGCCAAACAAACAGAAAATATAAAATACAAAAAAAACAAATATAAAAGTGCCTCCCTGTGGTGGCTCCACCCCCCCGTGGACTGTTCGTATAATCGAATTTATTTGTCTGAGGGTTTTCTTTGGCTAGAAACTTTTTGCAAGCTGGCAGCGGTTTTGAGTTCAACTTGAACCCCCGCATAACCACATTTGCACACGCTCGTCCACACACGAGATTTCGAGATTTTCGGGTTTCAATTCCAAGTTGATGCTGGAAAATTAGCAGCATAAGATTGGATTATCTTTATGTGTTGTACTCGCAATGTTGTGTATGCTAGTTGGGTTGTCTTTTTTTCCACTCCCTGACTCCAGGGGCGACCCTTTTTTTTTTTTTTTATTTGCCCGTGCCCTGTGATTATATATGTCGAAGCACGTGCCACGATTAGGCGAACGGCGTTGCGTTGAAGCGTGAGAGGTGGAGGAGGAGGAGTCGGAGCTGACGACACTTTTGTTGAATTGCTAATTTGCTTAAAGGCTGACTCTCTCTCGGTCGAGTGGCGGTCAAAAGGGGCTTAGGATTTGTTATTGTATATTAGGTAATATTTAAGGCTTATTTTATGTGAGATACAGTTGAGTCTGTGGCCTCTTTTTAGCCTAAAGTGCTGCTAGTGGAAGTAATATAGATTTAATGGGATTAGACAAGTTAAAAACTTTCAATTCCATATGATGCGAATTTTTGCTTTGAAACTCTCTTTGGATTCGACCCCTGGTTCAGTTAAATAAATTATTTTGGTATTTTAACAAATATTTTCATATTTGTACTTACCTCTTTCATTGAACAGCGGAGGCATCTTCTAGGAAGGTGATGATTTAAAGTTGTTAATTTGCATTTTCTCATTTTCTATATAAAGTTATTGATCTGGACATCCGTCTTGAGACTATAGCTTGAAGTACGGGCAGAATTGTGTGTTGCTTTTAATGGACGAATTTAGTCCATCTGTCGGTCTTCTGTACCAACAAGTCTCGCTTTTAAGGCCACCGAGAATTACATTTGGTGCAGTCTTTTTTATGGCCAGTTTCCGATATCATCCCACGGTTGGCCAGGCACGCTGAGCGATAGAAAAGAAGGCAATTAGTTAGTTTAATTTCAGAGCTTTCTTCATGGAGTATGAGTATTATTACTATTATTATTATTATTATTATTCATCCTAGTGCTACAAGTTTTGTTAACTTATATAACTTGAGTATCGTTTATCGGATCTTTATCATTCATCGGCAAATCGATAAATAATCTTGATTACTAAATGTCTCTAAAAGGTACGAACAATCTATTTTTAAAACTGTGGGAGATATGACTTTTTTTCCAAATTGAGGGGGCGGGAGGAGGCATGGCAAAAATTTAAAATAAACTTGATCTGCCTGCAAGTATAAGAAGTATATTTCCCATACATGTCAAATCTCTATATCTTACCATCTCTTAGATCTCTTCGTTCATACGGACGGACGAACAGACGAACAGACAGACAGACGGACATGGCTATATCGACTCGGCTGTTGATGCTGATCAAGAATACATATATATACTTTATAGGGTCGAAAATTATTCTTTATCCCTGTTACATACTTTTGCACAAACGTAATATACTCTGTGTAACTTTGGTACAAAGTATAAAAATTAAAATACTAAATAGTATACATTTGAAAAATATGCTGTATTGTTATTTGTAGTACTTAATTATCTATAATAATCTAATTATTATAATAATCTATTAGTTTTGTTTGTCTAGAGTTTAGACGGCTCTCTGAAGATGTGTTCCACTGATAGTTTTAAGGTTGTGTGGTAATTGGTTCCAAAGGCGAACAGCGTTTACAAAAAAGTGTTTGTCGGAACATGCCAGTCTGTTTCTCACGCAGACAAGATTGCTAGTTTTTTTTTTTTTTTTTATAATTGTTTATTAATATAAATTCTTAAACCTATTTTTTACCCTAATAAAAAATGGTTTACAATATTAATTCGTACCTTGTCCCTTCGTGGGTTCTCTCGTACACTTAATTAGGATTTTTTTTTTTTAATTTACTATCTTATATTTACAAAATACTTAAGCTATTAAAGAATTAATTAATGTATCTTTATATTTGTTATGTAATGAAAAAAGAAAGAACAAAAACATTACATTAATTTTTTAAGTTTTTTTGGTGTGGATAAAAGAAGTAAAAGAAAAAGTAATAGATGTAGATAATAACTATATTAGGCTAGTTGTTGCGCCACCAATACATTTTGGAGTATTTTTGAAAGATAATACCATCTCTTTTAGAAATGGTTTGGCTAAATCTAAGTTCATTAATTTCTAAGGGGCTTAATTTTACTTTCTTATTATTTGCTCTTCTGAACCTGTGATAGAGTATGGGAATGCCTTTTCTGTTTTGAATATAATTAATGCTATCTAAATAAAGAAATGCTTCTGGTAGTACAAAACCATTTTCTAGTGTGCTTGTTATATATTTTTGACTAACATGATAGGGTGCCAGGATAAGGATGTTATTGTCACAAGCAAAGCTTTTTTGGATGTGATTTCTTTTAATTTTTATTATAAAGTTATCTATTCTTATTATGTTTGCTTTATTATATAGTTTTTTGTTGGAGTAGTACTTGGTGTACTCGCTATGTGGCGTTCTGTGCATCGATAAGCAAGTTCTATGATATCTCCTTTCAATGGTTCTGATTCTCTCCATATATGAAGGTGAAATGTTGAACCAAATAGCGCAAGCATAAGTTATTATGTGTCGTATTAAGCATTGATACATTAGTATTTTTACTCGTGGGTTGACGTGTTTGGCTTTGGCTAGCTGGTCTTTTAGGTGTTTATCGAAATAGAGAAACTTATCTACCTTTAGCCCCAAGTATTTTACCGAACTACTTTTTTCAATGATTGAAGTCCTGTTTTGGGATCTAATGCCAAAAGATTTCCAGTTCTTGCGGATGTAGCTATTACACTTTTTGAGTGGGGGTCTGAACAGTATTGTTTCACATTTATCTATATTTATGCTTAAGTGCCAGTTTTTTGTGTATCTACTAACTTCGTCGTATTTTGTTTGTAGCTCAGTGTTAATTTTGTCTACTGTGTTGTCAGCATGATAAATGATTATATCGTCGGCAAAAGCTATAATTTGGTCTATTTTTTTTTAGAAGATCGTGTAGATATAAGTTGAAAAGGATTGGGGAGTTTACAGTTCCTTGCTGTAAGCCGTTAACAATTTTGAATTTTTTTGAACTTCTTATATTGGCATTTTCAACTATAAAGTCTTTTTGGCTGATCATATTATGGATTAGTACTAATATTAGAAGTGGAAACTTGTATTTGATCAATTTAAACATTAAGCCCTTGATCCAAACACTGTCGAACGCTTTTTCTAGATCAATTAGACAAGCTCCCGTGCATTCCTTTTTATTCCAGTTCCAGTAGATATTAGATACTAAGCAGTTAATCGCATGTATTGTTGAATGTTCATGCTTAAATCCTAATTACTTGTCATTATACCCTTGCAAAGGGTATTATAATTTTGCCCAGAAGTTTGCAACGCATAGAAATATTCATTTCCGACCCCATAAACTATATATATTCTTGATCAGGGCGACGAGCTGAGTCGATTGAGCTTTGTCCGTCCGTCTGTCTGTCTGTCTGTCTGTCCGTCTGTCTGTCCGTCTGTCTGTCCGTCTGTCTGTCCGTCTGTCCGTCTGTTTCTACGCAAACTAGTCTCTCAGTTTTAAAGCTATCGAGCTGAAATTTTGCACAGAGTCCTCTTTTTACTGCACGCTGCTAATATGTCGGAACCGACCGGATCGGATGACTATATCTTATAGCTGCCATAGGAACCATCGGTCAAAAAATGGGTCTTAGTGAGAAAAACTTTTTTGTTCTTAATGTTAGCGTTCCCAAACACGGTCATTATTAATATTATATGTTTTCAAAGAGATTTGCAAACTTTGGTCAATATCGGATGACCATATCTTATAGCTGCCATAGGACCGATCGGTCGGAAAATGGGTCTTACTGAAAAAAAATTTTTTGGTTTCACTGTTAGCGTCCTCAAACTCGTCCCTTAATAATATTATATGCTTTCAAACAGATTTGCAAACTTTGGTCAAAATCGGATGACTATATCTTATAGCTTCCATAGGACCGATCGGTCGGAAAATGGGTCTTAGTGAAAAAAATGTTTTTGTTTTCAAGTAAATCGTTCTTAAGGTCGGTGATTATTAATATTAAACGCTTTGAAACTAATTTGAAAAATTTGGTCGAAATCAGATGACTATATCTTCAGGCTGCCATAGGACTTATCGGTCGGAAAATGAGTCTTAGTGAGATAAACTTTTTTGTTTTAAATTTTGTCGTTCTTAAACTTGGCGATTGTTAATTTGATATGTTTTCAAAAAGATTCGCGAAATGTGGTCGAAATCAGACGTTCATCTGACGGAAAATGGATTTTAGTTACAAAAGTTTTTGATTTTTATCTAAGCGTTCTAAGCTCTGTCATTTCAAAAACAGCTTTTGCAAGGGTATAAAAACTTCGGCACAGACGAAGTTAGCTTGGCCTTCTCGTTTTTAATATTGTTAAGGTCACAGTTTTCGGTAATGATGTTATTTATACAGACTTCAAATATTTTGCTTATATTTGGAAGAAGGCTAATGAATCTTAGATTCTAAATTAGTGTTTGGTCTTTCCCTTTCTTTGACAATACTATCATTTTGGCTTCTTTCCATTTTTGGGGAAAATGTCCGTTGTTGAGCAGATTATTAAATAGTGTGCATTATTCGTTAATAAAGCATTGTGGGATTTTTTTAAGAACTACGTATGGGATACCGTCTAGCACAAAGGAAACTTTGTTTTTTAGCTTAGAAAGGATATATTTTAGTTTGTCTGTGGTAATGAAGTATTCGTCTGTTTGATCATTATTTAGTTGGTTTGCAATTTTGTTCGGGCTAAAATCAGTTTTAGTAAGGTGTTGTTCTATGGCATTGGTTTTTAATTCGATAAATCTACTATATCAGGCTTCCGTTAAGTTATGTGTGTTGTTCTGGGGATCGCTAACTTTAGGGGAATGGATGATTTGGAAATATGAGCCGATGGCATTCAAGATATCATCGTGGTTGCGTAATAAATAAGTATTCGTGGTATTGTCAGTTTCTAAATTTGCAGAGCTTAACATGTTAAACAAGTAGTCTGGATTTTGTCTGGTTCTTCTGGATGAGGTAAAGCTTAACATGTTAAACAAGTAGTCTGGACTTTGTCTGTAGATTATTTTGTGAATGAATAAAAGAACTCTATAACTAATCAAAACGTTTAGGCTGAGGTCATATATCTTAAAAGCAGAGCTTGTGACGGGATCCCTTCTTTGTAGCCCATAAATATATCTTGCAATATATAGAAAAGAATTTCGCAATTATTGGTAAACAATTCTGGGTTAGCGATAATTGCCTAAGCAGTGCGTATGTCTTCCCAACTGCCTTTTATACGATCCTGCCAGGATAGAGTTTTGTTGAAGGTTATTCCTTATTAACATACAGTATAGATGCTCCATCTATTTCTAATTTTGCAAAGTTTTCAGTACTTATGATCTTTTTGTGTGCACTGAGAAAAAAATCAATCTAAGACCAAGATTATAGTCTTGAAACAAGACGAAACGGTGTCAGAATTCGACAGAGACGAGATAATCTTAAACCAAGATTATATTCTCAATTTAAATCTGAGTCCAACAATATTGAATTAAGATCGTTTATACTCGACTTTAAGATGAAATAATCTCATTTTTATACCCTTGCAAAGGGTATTATAATTTTGCCCAGAAGTTTGCAACGCGTAGAAATATTCATTTCAGACCCCATAAACTATATATATTCTTGGTCAGGGCGACGAACTGAGTCGATTGAGCTTTGTCCGTCCGTCTGTCTGTCTGTTTCTACGCAAACTAGTCTCTCAGTTTTAATGCTATCGAGCTGAAATTTTGCACAGAGTTTTCTTTTTACTGCACGCTCGCTGCTAATATGTCGGAACCGACCGGATCGGATGACTATATCTTATAGCTGCCATAGGAACTATCGGTCAAAAAATGGGTCTTAGTGAGAAAAACTTTTTTGTTCTTAATGTTAGCGTTCCCAAACACGGTCATTATTAAAATTATATGCTTTCAAACAGATTTGCAAACTTTAGTCAAAATCGGATGACTATATCATATAGCTGCTTTAGGACCGATCGGTCGGAAAATGGGTCTTTCTGAAAAAAAATTTTTTTGTTTTCAAGTAAATCGTTCTTAAGTTCGGTGATTATTAATATTAAACGCTTTCAAACTAATTTGAAAAATTTGGTCGAAATCAGATGACTATATCTTCAGGCTGCCATAGGACTTATCGGTCGGAAAATGAGTCTTAGCGAGAAAAACTTTTTTGTTTTCAATATTATCGTTCTTACACTTGGCGATTGTTAATTTGATATGTTTTCAAAAAGATTCGCGAAATTTGGTCGAAATCAGATGTTTATCTGACGGAAAATGGATTTTAGTTACAAAAGTTTTTGATTTTTATGTAAGCGTTCTTAAATTCTGTCATTTCAAAAACAGCTTTTGCAAGGGTATAAAAACTTCGGCACAGACGTAGTTAGCTGGGCCTTCTCGTTTAATATGAAAAAAGACAAAAATGAATTATGCATTTTTTATTTTTTGGTGGTGATTAATGGGAGTGAAAAGGGTGGTGTGCTTTTGGTTGGTTTAGTTGTCAGTTGTGGTAGTTATTAACATTATCTGATCTCTGAAAAACTTATATAAATTGTAACACTGGGACTTGAGCTCAGTACCTTACCTTCTGCGCACTGAATCACTGACACCACCGCTTTACCATAGAGCGTCAACTGCTAGGCCCAATCAGTTGCAGTATAAGAGCAGAGATTTTCGCAGCCTGAGTTCTTAAACTGCAACTGGCTGCGCTTAACTGTTGACCCCCTACGGCCAAATCGGCTAATCGGCCGTTCGAATGAACGAAGAGGTCGTGCTTCGAGTCCCAAGAAGGGTGGTGGGTTGCATTACAACCGAAAATTGTTTATTTTTGTTTTTTTTTATCATAATATATATAAATAAATAAAAATAATATATATATAATATATATATAATATATCAAAAAAAAATTTCAACTGAAGCTTTACAGAAAACTGTAGGATGGTTGATAAGTTGCGAGATGATAAATCTTGTTTTTAAGATTTCTAAGCTCATTTCAAGGGTTTTCAATCTTGTTTTTATAATATTGCAAGGTTCTTGAAAACGAGATTTTCCATCAGATTTTAGATTGATTTTTTTTCTCAGTGTATAGTCATCCGATTTGGATTATAATTCTTAAAATTGTGTGGTAGCATATAATATTGATCAGTAACAAGTTTAGGAGCGATAGCATTAAAAAGCGAAAAGTTTTTCCTACTAAGACTTTTTTTCAGACATTTCTTTTGTATGGCAGCTATACTATATAGTTGGCCGATTTTCGTCAAACTTGGTGGAACTATGTAAAAGCATAGAAAACATAGAAATACGAGGTTTGGGCACGTTTGCGTTGAAGACAAAAAAGTTTTTCTAACTAAAACTACTTTACGACCGATAGTTCCTATGGCAGTTATATGATATAGTCATCCGATCTGGACGATTCCGACAAATGTGCAGCGTATTTGTTCCAAAAGACTTCGTGCAAAGTTTGGTTATGATAGCTTTAAAAATGACGGAGGAGATTGAATCAGACGTACATGGCTATATCAACTCAGCTCGTCATGGTGATCAAGATTATATATACTTTATGTCTTCGGAGATGCTTCCTTCTATGCGTTACAAACATCTGAACAAATTTAATATACCCACTACAAGGGTAAAAAAAGGCAGATAAACTCAATGTATGATTTGAATTTTGGATGGATTGATTTTTTTTGAGAACGAAAACCTCTAGAGAATTCTGGGTAAAGTCCGATCAAGTCTTTTCAAACTATTAAAATAAATTATTAGCAAAATATACAACAAAAAACGAGAGGGCCAAGCATACCTCGACTGTGCCGAAGTTTTTATACCCTTGCAAATGCTGCAAATTTTGAAATGTCAGAGTTTAAGAACGCATACATAAAAATCAGCAAAAATTTTTAACTAAAACCCATTTTCCGACAGATAAAGATCCGATTTCAACCAAATTTCGCGGAATCTTTTTGAAAACATATCAAATTAACAATCGCCAAGTTTAAGAACATAAAATTTAAGACAAAAAGTTTTTCTCACTAAGACTCATTTTCCGGCCGATCAGTCCTATGGCAGCCTTAGGATATAGTCATCCGATTTCGACAAAACTTTTCAAATTAGTTTGAAAGCGTTTAATATTAATAATCACCGACCTTAAGAACGATTTACTTAAAAACAAAAAAAAAATTTTCATTAGGACCCATTTTCTGTCCGATCGGTCCTATGGCAGCTATAGGATATAGTCATCCGATTTTGACCAAAGTTTGCAAATCTGTTTGAAAGCATATAATATTAATAATGGACGAGTTTGAGGACGTTAACATTGAAAACAAAAAAGTTTTTTCTTACTAAGACCCATTTTCCGACTGATGGTTTCTATGGCAGCTATAAGATATAGTCATCCGATCCGGTCGGTTCCGACATATTAGCAGCGTGCAGTAAAAAGAAGACTCTGTGCAAAATTTCAGCTCGACTCAGAAACTGAGAGACTAGTTTGCGTAGAAACAGACGGACAGACAGACGGACGGACAAAGCTCAATCGATTCAGCTCGTCGCCCTGATCAAGAATATATATAGTTTATGGGGTCGGAAATGAATATTTCTATGCGTTGCAAACTTCTGGGCAAAATTATAATACCCTTTGCAAGGGTATAAAAAGCATACAGTTTTCTACTCGCGATTGTGGAGAGTCAAAATATGTTGTCAATTGTCGAGTATCCTTTTCGAAAAGCAGCCTGGCACTCTGTAAGAATATCTTCATCTGAAACAATCTTCACCCCTATTATTTCTTACATCTTTTGGATCTCCCTTTTTAAAGATGGGGAATATAATGCTCTTTCTGAAGTTATTCGAAATCCTCCCCGTCTCAAACATCTTGTAGAAAGTTTCCATTATCTTTTGCAGAAACATTGGTGTTGCAAATCGCATAAACTCTGCGAGAATGCGGTCAACTTCCTATAAGATTTCTATTATGATTCGAAGTCGTCAATTTTTTTTAAAGACTTCATAGAAAATTATTTTATTTAAAAAATATCAATTAATTGCAGTTTCTCAACTTTTTTTTTAGTAGCCGATGACCTTTTTAACCCTCTCAACCTTAACCACTTTACGCTTCATGGTCTGTCAATTGTCAAAGCAACATCATAATTATGCCTCACTCCACATTGATTAAAGTTAATTTGGGTGTTAGGTGTGTGGGTTTTTTTTTTTAAATTTTTGTTTCTTTGGGTGCAATTAAAAGATCATTGCCTCAGCCTGGACACAAAGTGCGGGTTGCTCTGCACTTCATTAAATGTCAATTTGTTGACGTTCATTGACGCCTCTAATAACTTCATTAGCTGATGCCAAAAAGGGTTGACACTATTTCTTTTTCCGTTTTTTGTTAATGACCAAAAAAAAACACAAAACCCGCATGTCTCAAAGTTCCTCCTGATGATTTTTATGAATATTTCCTGACGCAGAGCGTCTATTTCTTTGGTTCTGCTTTGTTGTGATTATACACACTGCAGTGATTCCTGGAGAGAAAAAAATGTAAACCCAAAGGACAGTTGGAAAAAAAAGAAAACTTGGTCGCTTTGTACAAAATTCATAAAACTTCCGCTTGGTTGGCTTTGGGGATGGGGGGGTGAGGTCAGCAAACAACAAAAATGGCGCATTTTAAAGCAAAGTCTAAGAAAATGTTTCCATGTCAAGAAATTTCTCTTTTACTTTGCAACAAAGTTGTTGAAGCTGCTTTTCCGCCATTTTCTGTAGCCATCTCTTTCTTGAGGGTGTGTGCCACCCTCAAAGAGAGAAGCTCCTTCTCGTTTTTTCTTTTTCTTGTGGGGGTGGTGGTGGTTGAAAGCAAAAATAAACAAAAATCAAAGTTGCAAATAGGAAGAAACTACAAAGTAAGTTAACATAAAATAAAAAAAAACTTTAGCGGCGCCTTGTTTTTCGGAAGTTTGGGTATCTCTCTGAGGGGGATGGCATACTTAGCTCTACCCCCACACACCACACCTCAACGGGGGCGGCAAAAAAAAAGGCACACAAAAGATTTTCTCGAGCACTTTTCGGGCAACAAAAGCCGGAAACAGTCGACAGCAAGAAGAAAACTCAGTCAACATCCTCTCAAGTGTTTCCTCCACTCGAAGTTTTGGGAGCTGCTGCTCAGCCAAGCGCAAGGACATCGTTGCCGGAGCTCCGCACCTTCTTCTTGTTCATGCTGATCACGTCTATTTATTGTGCACATAATATGGGCGCACAGTTGCCTCAGCTTCGCCTGCTCCTCCGGGCTACGTGCGACGCATGCATCGCTGGACACGATGCTGGCGCTGGCTGGTGTGCCTTGTCGTGCGCTTTTCCTTTCCTATTCCTATTCCTATTCTTCTGGCACAGAAATTCAATTATCGAATGCGAATTTCAGTTTTTTTTTTTCTGATTCCGCTTCGCAGATTCTTTTTTTTTTTGTTTCAACATCCCAAGACGAACTTTCAGCATATCAGCATTTATTTGCTGTTGATTTATGCAACGGGCACCCAACCCCCCCGCCTCTCCACCCTCGGCTCACTCAAACAATCGCTATGCCTGACGTTCCATTCGAAACATCGTTATTGGAATATTTGCCAAGTATGCTGATTGAATTTTTTCCAGTTGACTAAATGATATCAAGGATATTTGTCAGAGCAGGACGACACCGGCAGAACTGCCTGGCTTTAAGCCTAGGGAAAAAAAGTATTTCAGGGCTTTAGTTGGAATTTGAATTTGTAGTTACCTTTGTGGAAAAACGTAATTCAATTAAAGCTAGCAGACAAATAAGGATTAAGTTGAGTTTCGCACAACTTGAAGGGAGGGAAAACTGTAGATAATAAATGCTGAGACACAGGATTGACCAATCCCTAAGAAAGAGGTCTGAAAGCTAGAAACTTTCATCAGAAAGAATGAGCTAACCGGCTACACCAGGGATGCCCAAGGCCTATGCGCGCAGCTATAGCTATAGCCGCTATAGAAAAATCTATTCGTTCTTTACAAAGAGAACAAAAATTTGCAAAAGCTACACGAAAATGTGTAATTTCTACACGTTTCGACCGGGATTTTCAACCCATAAGCTTTGTGTAGCTTTTCTGCACGCCGCGTTTAGATATTGAAATCCTACACGTTACGTGTAGCTTTTCTGCACGTGGCATGTAACTTTCTGAATTCTACATTTTGCGTGTGCAATTTCGTTTCGTTTAGCTTTGACGTTTCTACAGGCGCCGTGCAGCCAATTTTGTTTTCTCTGTGTAATTTTCAAGAATTTCGCTAATGAAATCGACTTAAGTTCGTTATTTCGTTGGTTCTTATAGGCAAGGGGATTGAGGATAAGTATCGTAGCGGAGAGGGCAAGTAAACTTTGAGAGAATAGCGTTGAATACGCTCTCGCAATTTCGTTTTTCCATGGGAGAGGGGTGTGTGGAGAAACTACTGAGAGGAGAGCACAATTGGTTGTCAAATGCAGTGCCGGCCAAATGGAGAGGACAAAAAGTGTGCTTGTGTTGGTGAGCCAGAGAGCTCTCTGCAGACTACAGCCGTTTTATGGGGTGACGACCTAATTCCGATGACATAATTTCGACAGAAAAAAATTACACAATTTCCAGCGAAATAATGTCGTTCTGTTTTGTCGGAATAATGTCGGTTCAAAACGTTTTAAAACGACATTATTTCGATTCCAAATGTACTCGGCGAAATTATGTCGTCGGAATTATGTCGCTATGCCCATTTTACTTGCAATTTAGTGTTCACCGATTCACACAATCATAATTGCCTTTATGGCTGTTTTGCCACTTTGTGTGGCTTCTAACTTAAATTGATCAGATAGATACAAACTTTGGAGGGTACAGAGTATGTTATAGCCGTGCTTGACCGACTTTTTTTCTTGTGTTATTTTTATTTGAGGTGTTTTTAACATTGTCTTTTTTTTTGTAGAATCCTTTAATCGATTACTTCATCACAATCGAAATGTTTAAGCTTAAATTAATTGATGGCCGACCGCTGAAATCTGACCAGAGTCGGCTAGCCGAAGTCATGTTTCAAAACGTTTCAAAACGACATTATTTCGATTCAAAATGTACTGGGCGAAATTATGTCGTCGGAATTATGTCGCTATGCCCGTTTTACTTGCAATTCAGTGTTCACCAATTCACACAATCATAATTGCCTTTCCTCCCAAGCTTCTTAATTGGATCGTGGCTTATTTGGGTAATCGGTCTCAGAGAGTTAGCTTCAATTCGCTATTTTCTGTATCCATTCGTGTATCCTAAGGCAGTCATCTAGGACCTTTGCTTTTTAACTTATTTGTAAACGATATTCCGTCCGCGTTATCTTACTCTCAGGTGCTTATGTATGCGGTTGATCTTAAGCTTTACCTGTCTTACGACGATCCAGTATCACCTCTTCTCCTACAAAGGGACTAAAACTCTCTCAATGCATGATTAACTTTTCATGTAAATATTTAACTTTTCTTCGCAATACGCCTTATCTCTATGACTACATGATTCAGGATAAGCCACTTCAGCGCATCTATAAAGTCGACGACTTGGGTATACAATTCGTGCCCAAGTTATGTTTCAATGGTCATATATCGGTTATTACTAATAAAGCTATGGGAGTTCTTGGCTTCATCAAAAGATGGTCTTATGTCACCAAACAACTATACATTTCTCTGGTCAGACCTATTCTTGAGTATGGCTCATGTGTCTGGTCTCCACACTACCAAAAATATCAGCATCAACTCGAATCTGTACAAAAACAGTTCTTACTTTTCGCCCTGCGTGGCTTAAATTGGAATCCCAATAGACATCTACCACCATACGAGCACAGACTACGTCTATTGCACCTTCCATGCCTGAATAATCGAAGGATATACCTTCATAAGCTACTGTCAGATGAGGTAGACTCAAGCGCTCTGCTAAGCCTTATAAGCTTTGCGGTTCGAGAAATTATGTCCCGATTGATTTAAATCCTTGCTTCACGAACTTTGCTCATCATGAACCCTTTCGTAATCTCTGTCTAAACTACAACAAGTACCATCATCTGTTCTCAGTAAACTCCCCATTGTTAGTCTATATCCTAATCTAAATTCATAATTGTAAATAGTTTGACTTAACTTTGTTAAACTTTAAACAACAATAATAAATCAAATGAGCTCGGATAGCGTTTGCATAAAAACACGACTGACTTCGTCTAGCCGACTCTGGTCAGATTTCAGCGGTCGGCCATCAATTCATTTAAGCTTAAGCATTTCGATTGTGATGAAGTAATCGATTAAAGGATTCTACAAAAATAAAAAGACAATGGGGCGTCTGCTGAACGCAGTGCTACATTTTCCCCCAAAGTCGCTCAAAACAAAAAATCGGCCCGCCGCACGCCATAAGCGTTAGCACTTTTTCAGAAGCGTTAGAGGGCGTTATTTGCAGTAGCGCTTGCCCTTTTTTTTTGCCAAGGCGTTAGCACTTTCTTACGTGGACGGCTGAATGCGTCGCCATGGAGAATGTACGTAAGTAAACTGCAAATATTTTTAAAAATGTTTATTAATTCATTTCATTCGTTTACAGCCGATGAGAAAAGGTGGAGTTGTAAGGACACCGAACTCTTCCTTACTTTGTATCAGGAGAAAAAGGATGATTTCCGTGACCCAAAGAAGAAGAAGAAGAAATCGACTTGGATTCAAATCGTGGCCAAAATGGAAGACCACGGTGTTTTTGGGCAAACTCCTGACAAACTTGACCAGAAATTTCGAAACTTGAAGAAAACCTAGGACAGCATAAAACTGTGAAATAAAAGCACTGGCCACGGAGTTTTTCGACGAAATGGAATCCATTCTAGGTAATGACCTGGTAGTAGCAGGTGAGTAGGAGAATATTGAGCAGCTATTGTGATGGGAAGACTTTGGGCTTGCTCCCACCTTAAATGACGGGCGTAACAGCAGCTCGATGGTAGAAGATGACGCTATCGCAGTTGAATTCAGCAGCGCTCCGATGGAAGCGCAATTTAGCTGTCCCACCCGCAATAAACGTAGAAACGGAAGGGTGCTGTAGAAAATGAACGTTACTACGCCAGCAAAAAGGCTATTGAAGTGAGCTAAGCAAGCTACGAGAGGTTCTGCAGGAGTCCAACAAGTTGCAAGCTGAGCGCAACCAGCTTCTAAAGGAGTATCTTTCCAAAGCACCCCAATAAGACTTATAATAGTTATATTAAAGTTAGTCTAAAATGAGAAATGAATCTCTTATAATGTTCCTTCACCAAATGTGCATACATAAAAATATAAGTGGCTAATTCGCTGAAGTGATTCATATGTATAGAATTGGTGCGTGCAATTTCCACGCAATGGCCGTTTAAAGTAAAATATGATATTTAATTTAATAATACATGATTTGTTATTCTATGTACATTTTTTTTTTGAAATTTTCATTTCCTCAACACGCAAAAAATTCGTAATAATTTCTTGTTACCGTAATGAAAAACCAAAATGCAAAATTTTAAGGTTTAATACCTCAACCATGGCTTTAATCCAAAAAACTCGTTCGACGGTAAACTCATTTTAAAAATATGTGCCAACAAAGTGAAAAAAATTACCATATTGGTATCGATAACAAGCCTATCGATAGACAACCACAGCTGGTGGTAGCAGTATCACTTCAAAGTAGCGTACTATTTCTTCGCTACTTGCTCCTGTATCATAATACGTCAAATTGGCTATCATGATACCGTATCACTCGAGTTCAGCAGGAAGATCATTAAAAATGTATATATGATCAGGGAGCAAGTTATTCTGCTGAACAAGGCCAATGTTAAAAACACCTCAAATAGAAATAAAACAAAAAAGAAAGTCGATGTAGCCCGACTATAACATACTCTGTACCCTCCAAAGTTTGTATATATCTGATCAATTTAAGTTAGAAGCCACACAAAGTGGCAAAACAGTCATAAAGTGTGTGAAGTGATGCCCGGTGCTACCTATCATAACTGTTTGTTTTCCTTATAACTCGACTATCGTTTATAAGGGTGCAGATATAAACTAAAAACAGAAATGAGATAATCCCACTTGTACACTTTAATGGTCCGCAGTGTAAGCAGAGCTTTCACTCAACGTCCCAGCTAATTACGTTCAAGGCCCAGGACCGTTTGAAGGTCAAGCTAATGCAGCTAAATAGCTTCCAAAAAGCTTCGTTCCCTCGTGGTTGCCCGAAAAAAAGTTCTAAGCAGCACTCACTTGCTATCTAAACCTAACAGCGCGCAGACGCATCGGTCTTTGCATTAATTTTTTTTGATCAACCACGTTTTTGGATTTTATATACATATATAATATGTTTAAGCGCTCGTGGCATCGTCTCTGGTGATCAACAAGATCTTCAAGTGTTTTACCACCCCTGCAATTGAATAATAACTAAGTGCTGCTGCAAGGTGACACAAACAACAAAGTGTTCTGATACGCCCAGTGGTACGTTTTTACATATAAGTGAGAGTCGAGGGCCACCCACGACTCCACATAGCTACTGGCAGCAGAATTGGTTTGGTTGATAGCCTTTACTTGGCATCCGCGACAGCCTTGGTCTCCAACTTTGGCAGACGTCTTCCACGGCAGCGATTATATAACCTAAACACCTGTAGTGAGTTTGCCTGCGACCTCAGTTGGTACCCTTGCTGCTGCTGCTGCAGCGCTGACACCCCCATCTGTGACGCAACTCAAGTACTCGGCCACATATCGTGGCGCAAAACTCCCCCATTGGGCCTGCCAAGAGCTCCATCAGCTCTTATTAACATTGTGCCATTTCTTCCTAATGGCTTGGATAAGGAGATAACTAAAGCAAAATTTTTTTTATTCCCTCTAATGCTCTTTATCAACACCTACTTATTATTGCCGTTGCCTTCGATTAGGGTATCATGATTGGGGAGATCATCCGAGACGATATCTTTTACATACATATATATTATATTTATGCTAATCATCACTACCACAACAATCCAATTTAGCAAGCTGTAAGTACGGCGTAGCCGTAAAGAAATTGGGAGTTCTAAAATTAGAACTGATACATATGTATGTGTTGGATATGGTTGTTTTGCACCGATTACTTCTCCCTTGTCTTCAGTTTCGTAAACACTGACTGGATAATCAGTTGTAATATTATATTTACTGCGTTGATAACGGGCAAACATAAGAAGTCCACATATTCAGATAGCTACCCATTTAATGTTTTGATCCGGCCCTTCGCCTCAGCTGAATGCACTTTCGTATTGCTGTTTACCTATTGTATATTAACGTCTTAGAATTATTACATTAATTATTGCATAGCGGCCGACTAAAGCGCGTAAAATGAATTGCACTACCAGTACTAATTTTTTTTGAATTTTATATGAAGTGAAACATGAATTAATATATTTCTACTTGGGGCACCAATGATCTGATCGCCGCTTCAACTATCACAAAAGGGTAAAAGCCCCGAAATACAGACTTTTACAGGCAGGGTGGGTAAAGAGAGAAGGACACAAGACCTCGTCCTTCGCGATAGTACACTAGCTCCCTGAATGTGGTTATTCCCCCAATGTCAATACCCTTAGCTCTGTTAACTCTTTTGTAAGGTGATGCTTGCATTGCTCCAGAAGCAAAAACCCACGCCCAGGCCCTGAGCACAGCCGCCAAGCTTAGACAGAGCTGCTACTGAGCCGTAAACCAGCTTGATCGCGTTCGTCACACGTTCATGCGATCTTTATCATTCCTTTGGCAAATCGATAAATAATCTTGATTACTAAATACTTTTAAAAGATACGAATCATCTAGCTACTTAACTGAGGGAGATATGACAGTTTTTATAAATTGCGGGGGCGGAAGGAGGCTTGGCGAAAATTGAAAATAAACTGAATCTGCCTGCAAGTATAAGAAATTTATGTCCCATACATATCAAACCTCTATCACTTGACATCTCTGAGATCTGTGCGTTCATACGGACGGACAGAAGGACAGACAGATGGACATGGCTATATCGACTCGGCTGCTGAAATGATTTCTTCTCCCTGTTACATACTTTTGCACCAACTTAATATACTCTGTGTACACCCCTGTTGTTCGCAGTATATTTAAACGACTTACACGAGGATCTTGAAGGTGGCCTGTGCTATCCACAGCTTAATATACGGCTTCTTCTATACGCGGATGATATAGTCATATTGTCGGATAATGTCACCACACTTCAAAAGATGATATCAAGACTAGAATGTTATTGTGAAACGTGGGGAATGGAGGTGAATCTGGATAAGTCTCAAATTATGATTTTTAAAAAAAGTGGAAGGCGCGCAGCGAATGTTGTTCGTGATTTGCCAGTATAAACACTTAGGTGTTACTTTGACACCAGGAATGTCCTTTAAAAAGCATGTCATAAGTCGAAATGGTGAAGCAAAAAGGAGCTTAAATATCACGTGTGGCTCTTTTACTGGGCGATCAGACATATCCCTTACCGACAAGTGGAATCTATTCCGAGCAGCATGTAGATCGGTACAAGCATATGGAGCGCAGGTATGGGGTTACTCGTGCTTCGAGGAAGTTGATAGTCTTCATCGATACTTCGTAAAGAGAGTTCTTCAATTACCAACGCAAACACTGAATTACGTCATTGCAATAGAAACGGGATTAGAGGATGGACACTTTTATACCTTTAACTTGCACTTAAAGTATATGACACGAACATTGTTTGATTATGGAAGTCAACGGTTACCGCATATTCTGTCAAGGAAAATTTTAGAAAAAAATATAGATTGGAGCAAAGAGCTCAATGATAAATTACATGCCTGTGTAATCTGACTCGTATATCGAATGGTGTAACAATCTTGACGACTTATTTATTAAACTTAAACTGCAAACTATTCAGAAATACTATGCAAGTGCAAAAATTAGCCAGTCAAGATTCTATAAAGAACTTAATCATCACGTTGCAGCCGGATACTGTAATGATAAGTTTTCCCGAAAGCAGATAACATGGATCATCAAGGCAAGAGCAGATATGTTATGGCTCAATGCAAATCGATGGAATGTAGTCGGACTCGATAAAAGATGCAGACAAGAAGAGGAGGAAATAAAACATACGTTAGGAAGATGTCCAGTGCTTGGGCAGTTTAGACAAAGATTTTTTGAAGTTGAAATTATGAGTGATGCAGATTTAGTTGGAGTCCTAAATGGAGAAAAAGGATGGGTGACCTTAAGTTTTTTTTAGAGAATATTATAATGTATTGTAAAATGTTAATAAATGAATTCAATGTTTAATGTTAATTAATACATAAACAATAATCACAATCAATGTATTTTAATGCTAATTATTAAATTATTGTCAATGTCAATTAAGGTAAATTTATTTCCTACGAGTGATCCGTTAACGCACCATTACCGGTGAACGATTTGATATCTCGGGACGACCGGGGAAGTCAAGTGTAGTAACTGGAAATGGAGTATTGTGGACTATTCAAGGGAAATATGGGCTGACGGCATTAAATGCCATGCCCAGAAGCATATAATTATTTACTTATTTTAAAGATATTCATAAAGTCACTAGGTGCACTTTCCTTGTTAACACAAATTACAAAATAATAAATAATACTACTACTACTACTACTCTGTGTACATTTGGTACGGCCTCGACGTTTTCTAAGCGAATAAGCTGACAAGCTGTCAAGATGACAGCGTGCCAGAAACATTTTTCCCTCACACATATATACACGCATAACCATGTTGTTTATGGCTTTCTTTTCTATACGAGAGGATAACTTGAAAAAGGCGATCGCGCAAACTACAACCATAAGTGTGAATACTTACGTTTTTATACAAACAAATTGGCTGTGTAATACCAAATAGCGGTTACGATTTAAATCTCTGTTATATAAACTTTATAGCAGTGGTGTCCAAACTCACACAATCTAGAATTGCGATAGTGTGCGTAGTAGCGAATCACGATGAAAACATGTTTACATTTCAACATGAGCAAAAAGCAATCGAACAAATGCCTCATGGGAGAACAAAAAGCCGAACAAGCCGCCGAGCGTGCTATTTATAGAACACACGTATTCTCTCTCTCTCTCTCTCTATATATATACGTGTGTCGGCTGCGACGCCGGTAGAATTGTGAGTTCCTATCCCATGGGATATGCTTTTAACATTTTGGACACCACTGCTTTATAAGGTCGGAAATGTTTCCTTCTCCCAGTGCAAATGTATGAATCTAAAAGAACCAGCTGGCTTGGTTTTAAATCTAGTCTAGAATTTAGATAGCACTTTTCCCCCTTTTCCATTTCATATTAAGGCAGTAGAAACATTTTGTTTCGAAATCAATCTAAAACAGAATCAGTTAACTGATAAGCCACATCTCTTTCAAGACTTTGACTTAAATGACTTTCAACTGCCAGCTGGTTGGACACTTTGGTCACAGAAACTTGTATAGAAACTTGCTACCTTCTTAGTCCACACTTAGACACTTCATTGTGGTAATCCCCGTATCACCTTCCACCACTTCTGATTGTACCCCCGCATCAGTTACATAATTTAGATAAACATTTCGCACCTCGAAAAATAAAAACGTATGTCAAATCCTTTCCTTTACTTCCAATCAAGTCACGTTTACGCAAAATATCAATTGTTACACATATTTGCATAGACCAAACAACAGAAGGCATCGTCGGCTCCTCTCTTCTCTTGGGGACTCTCACATGCTCATTGTTGATGATTTCGACGCGGATTTTTGGCATTTGTCAGTTGGCATGTGGCGAGCGTTATGCGTCGATGATGAAGATGTTAGCATTTGCGATTAAACATGCACCCCCAGCCGTGTGGCACAGCAAACAAAACGAGTGGAAAACCCTCGAGCAGCATACACACAAATCTCAAGGGTGTGTTCAATTGTGTCAATTTAACGCCTTTTATGGCACACCAACCACCCAGCCACCCACCCATCCGCTCACTCCCCTCGGCCCAACCCTTCGATGAGCCGTGGCTGCTGCACGTTATGTTGGGCGTATTAATTATGGCAGGACGACGACGACAACGACGACAACGACGAGGTTGGCACATTTATGCAGTTGCAGTTGGCAAGTGTTTAACCCACTCGATTTGCTTCACGGGACAGAAGTGTTAATTACGATTGAATGTGGGTCCCATGGTTTTAGATAGGATAGAATTTTAGTTGGATGGGATATTTGCAAAATGCATGCTCGCTTTACGCTTATCAAACGTGATTATTAGTTGTTGCCTGTCTAAATATTGGAAATTGACAATATGCCAGCGTTGCCTAAATGGTTTATATAGCATACGGATGAGGATATCTGTGGGTGGGCAATTTGTCACTTGTTTGTCGTATCACACTCAAATAGTGCAGCCAAGTGATGAACCGTAAGAGGTAGTTGGTTATTGCTTGGGTAAGACATTTGAACATTAATTGATTCGGTTATGTTTTTATACCCTTGCAAAGGGTATTATAATTTTGCCCAGAAGTTTGCAACGCATAGAAATATTCATTTCCGACCCCATAAACTATATATATTCTTGATCAGGGCGATGAGCTGAGTCGATTGAGCTTTGTCCGTCCGTCTGTCTGTCTGTCTGTCTGTCCGTCTGTCTGTCCGTCTGTCTGTCCGTCTGTCTGTCCGTCTGTCCGTCTGTTTCTACGCAAACTAGTCTCTCAGTTTTAAAGCTATCGAGCTGAAATTTTGCACAGAGTCTTCTTTTTACTGCACGCTGCTAATATGTCGGAACCAACCGGATCGGATGACTATATCTTATAGCTGCCATAGGAACCATCGGTCAAAAAACGGGTCTTAGTGAGAAAAACTTTTTTGTTTTCAATGCTAGCGTCATAAAACTCGGCCATAATTAATATTATATGCTTTCAAACAGATTTGCAAATTTTGGTCAAAGTCGGATGACTATAACATATAGCTGCCATAGGACCGATCGGTCGGAAAATGAGTCTTAGTGAAAAAAACTTTTTTGTTTTCAATGCTAGCGTCATAAAACTCGGCTATTGTTAATATTATATGCTTTCAAACAGATTTACAAATTTTGGTCAAGATCGGATGACTATAACGTATAGCTGCCATAGGACCGATCGGTCGGAAAATGGGTCTTAGTGAAAAAAAACTTTTTTGTTTGCAATGCTAGCGTCATAAAACTCGGCCATAATTAATATTATATGCTTTCAAACAGATTTGCAAATTTTGGTCAAAGTCGGATGACTATAACATATAGCTGCCATAGGACCGATCGGTCGGAAAATAAGTCTTAGTGAAAAAAACTTTTTTGTTTTCAATGCTAGCGTCATAAAACTCGGCTATTGTTAATATTATATGCTTTCAAACAGATTTGCAAATTTTGGTCAAGATCGAATGACTATAACATATAGCTGCCATAGGACCGATCGGTCGGAAAATGGGTCTTAGTGAAAAAAACTTTTTTGTTTTCAAGTAAATCGTTCTTTAAGTCGGTGATTCTAAATATTAAACGCTTTCAAACTAATTTGAAAAAGTTGATCGACATCGGGTGACTATATCTTATGGTTGCCATAGGACCGATCGGTCGAAAATAGTTCTTAGTAAGAAATTTTTTTTGTGAGATTAACTTTTTTGTTTTAAATTTTATCGTTCTTAAACTCGGCGATTTTTATATTTTGATATGTTTTCAAAAAGATTCGCGAAATTTGGTCGAAATCAGATGATTATCTGTCGGAAAATGGGTTATAGTTAAAATTTTTTTAGATTTTTATGTAAGCGTTCTTAAACTCTGACATTTCAAAAACAGCATTTGCAAGGGTATAAAAACTTCGGCACAGACGAAGTTAGCTTGGCCTTCTCGTTTTACTACTTTTCAGACTGGTTTTGATCTAAACTTTTAAAAAAAAGCTGAGCTTTACTTTTGTTTTTTTAGATACCTATTTAACAGTTGATAAAGGTGACGGTTTGCTTCAAACTTTTGATAAGATGTTCCGAAAACGAAGTGTTCTACTGTTCGTGCGAGCAGTAATCGCAACACTCCATCACTACGCCACAACCTCTTGAAAAGAATACGCTTTCTTCCTTTAATAAACCAGTTCTTGTAACAATTTCATTTTGAAACAATTTCAAACTAGTTTTTGGAAAGAATCTACCACATTCTCGTACAAAAATGGTTTTATTAAGTAAGAATATTTTTTGAAACTACATAAAAGAGTGAATTTTGATAAGAAATTGACTTTTACAACTTCCAGCTTAATATCTTAAAACTACATCTGCAGATGAGACTATAGTCTCGTGCACAGACAAAAAATAAGATCAAGTATTTCAATATAATATCAGTAATATCAATATTTTTATATCAAAGTGAAACCATTTAATATCAATATGAACCTGTAGTACCACATTGATACTAAAAATATTATATTGAAATGTGAAATGATCAAAGTGATATGAAAAATGCCCTTGTGATATGATTTCAGATCAAAGTAGAGATTGAAATTCTGAAATTAGAAAGAGACACACAGAGTTTCTCAAATCAAAGAGAGACAGCAATAGTCTATCTCGAACAAAGCAAAAACAATGCTCATTGCTCTGCTGCCGCAGGCGCAAAAACGAGTGCCGGTCGTTTTTTCTTCGTGAACGTATCGAAGTTGGCGTCGGGTCTGCAGCGAACTTCTAGCTTCTTCTTGCGAATTTCGTCATTCGATCTGTGCTGGCGCGTGTAAAAGGTAAGTAAAAAAAAGTGCGGTGTTTTACTGTTGCTGTACTTGCAAATTTATAAAATGTAAAAAGGCTATTGCCTTTATTCAGTTGCTAATAGTTTGTACGATTATATTACACACACTCATACATACATATTGTGCGTGTTTTTTCACTTTGAGCTCTCTACGTAGTTGTGAAGTAATGTCTAATTTTCATATAACAAATTTCACATCTGCATACTCTTCCAAATTATTTGTAAACTTTTTCATTACTTCACAACTACGTATGAGGATTTACCGTTTTAGTGTGTTGTAGAAGTGCGTGTTTAAATATGTACATATGTATTTATACATATTTTGTGTTCGCGATGCGTTTTTTTTGTTCTGCCCTTGGACGTAAAACAGCGCACAAGCACAGCACACATACATGCATATGCAAACATGCGTACATACAAATGAACGCATGTGTACGCATGTTTGCATATGCATGTATGTATGTATATGTGTGCTTGTGTGCTGTTGTACGTTCAAGGGCAGAACAAAAAATCGCATGCTCAGCCTTTGCTTTCAACAGATTTCGCACACATGTAGAAAAAATCGTATGCGAGTTTAAATATATTAATTGTTTATTTATAAATTTTGTATAATTTTACAGTTTAAAATGGAAGATACAAAACTCGTTGAGCTGCTAGAAAAACATGACATTGACAATTTGGTGTACGAAAAATTAATTGGAAAGTTTTGTATTAAAATAATTATTCTTCTCAGTATATTATTTTAAAATTTTTCTAGAGTGTGGATTTAACTTCGACCGCATTAATTACATTTCTTCCAGCGACAAAGAGCAGATTTTTCCAGAAAGATAATTGTCATAATCAGAGCTCGCAAATAACCCTCAACCCTTTTTTCTGTGCGATCAGCCCACTGACAAAACAGAAAAAAACCAAGACGACTCGGTCTCTCACTGAGCAAAACACTTTTTTCCCCTTATGTGTTTTTTGTTGAGCATTTTCGATTGATCAAAACAAACGAGACGGTCTGTCAATATCAACTGAGAGGAACACTTTTGAGCGAGCGCTCACGCAAAAACTGTCTTCAAATGAGCAAAACACAAAAAGTGTCAGCAAAAAGTGTTATTTGTGTTGTTCGTGTGGTGGGCGGTGGGCTTATGTACTATATGTTCAATGTACATAATTAAATAAATATGTTTGTTAGGCGTTAAGCAATTACAAAAACAAATATTTTCTGCATTTCATTTGATAGGTTAATAATAATAAATTTCTCCATACTACACATATGTACAAAGATCGTTAACTGAGACACACAAACACACACACAGGCATCCCAGTCACAACCACGCTTACATTCTTCGAAGACACTTTGGAAGTCGGCCCTCGGCAAAACGGTCAGTGAAAGACATGAGCAAAACAGAAACAAAAAAGCGATCTTTAGTTGAGCGAAAACAGCTATTGAGCAAAACAGAATTAAAAGTGTCTTTTTGCAACCTCTTTTCGTTGTGTCTGTAACAGAACAGTTTTACACAGACACGCTGATAGTGTTAACAGTTTTTTGCGAGCTCTGGTCATAATAATTGTAATATGTATTATAAAAATATAGCTTTAATATTATAAAAATAAAGCATTGGTATCACAATAATACCCTTTTGATATTTTAAAAATATTTCTTTGATACTAAAACGATGTCCTACAGGTATTTTGAAAATAGAGCTTTGATACTTTAATAATATATCATTGATATTAACCAATATCAAATTGTAGATCTGAAAAAATATCACTTTGATGTGTTCGAAATGTCAAAGTGATATATTCGAACATATCATCTGGGTATTTTTCAGATGAAGACCGATTTGATACTATAAAATACCAGATTGATACTAAATATCGTGATCTTTTTGGTCCATCTTTTTTTGATGGACGGACTGACGGATGAACGGACAGACGGACAGGGCTATATCGATTTTATCTATTTATGCTGATCAAGAATATACATATACAGAGGGGAAAAACCACACTCAAAAAACAACTCGCCCTAAAAAGTGTCATTTTCGCCCTAATTTTAGAAAATCGCCCTAAAAAAGTGCCAATGGCGAGTCGACTTATTCTTAAGAAACTTTTTCTAAAAAAAATTGAAATTGTGTTCTAAATTTCTGGGCAGTTTTGTTGTTTTTTTTTCTTTTTTAAGTCATTTTTTTTATTTGATTTTTTTTTTTACTTTAGTGGGATTCGTGGGAACCACACACAAGCGCGGGGACGGTCGCCTTAGCCCACTCGGCTATTTGCCTTAAGCAAGACGTAGCTACAAAACCATTAAGCCAGTTAAGAAAGTACGCAGTTGGGCGAGGTCTGGGATCAAGTCACCGAAGCAGCACTTTTTCTTTTATATTTTTATATTCTTTTAGAAAAACTTTCTTAAAATTACGGTTTTTTTTTTCAATTTTAGGGCAAAGTACGCTAAATTTGAAAGAAATATTTTCTAAAATCAAAGGCGAAATTACCCTAAAAATTAGAAAAGGCAATAAAGCAAATTTACCCTAAAATTTAGAAAAATAAAATAAATATTAAGAAAAATAGAAAAATATAAGAAAAAAATATTTTTCTAAATTTTGGAAAGTTTTTTCAAAAAAATTCATTTTTAGGTCAATTTTTGCTTAAAAATAGAATTTTTTCTAAATTTTAGGGCGATTTCAATTCTTGGGCGATTTTCTTAAATATAGAAAAATTATTTTCTGAGTGCAATAGCATTGTACTCAAGATGAGCAAGATGAGATTACCAAATATAATGCATGAACTTTTTTTCTCATTTGTAGTACCATGTTCTCACTTCAAGAGCAATTTTTTGAGATCGCAAAAACTCAAATCGAGTTGATATTGTTCCGTTTTCAACTACTTTTAAAACTCAACTGTTGCAAATATTTGGTTGATTTTGGATCAGATGGGGATATAAGCAGATTCCTCACATTTCGAGGGCTTCAGTGGAATAGGAAGCGGTACATATGTACCTCTTTGGATGGAAGGGAAGTGCGGGATACAAGCACTGGAATATGCTGCTCCTCCCGCCCATATTCCATAGTATTAGAATCGCTGTATAGCAACTTCAACGACCCACTCCACCCCCGACTTGTTTTATTTAAGTATTTAAACGAGAAGACCAAGCTAACTTCGTTTTTATACCCTTGAAAATGCTGTTTTTGAAATGTCAGAGTTCATAAAAATCATAAACTTTTCTAACTAAAACCCATTTTCCGACAGATAAACATCTGTTTTAAGTTAAGAACGATAAAATTGAAAACAAAAAAAGATTTTCTCACTAAGACTCATTTTCCAACCGATCTGTCCTATGGCAGCATTAAGATATAGGCATCCCATTTCGACCAAATTTTGCGAAAGTATTTGAAAGCATATTAAATTAGTAATCAGCGAGTTTAAAGATGCTAACATTAAAAACAAAAAAATTTCTTAGTAAGACGCATATTCGACCATAAGATATAGTCACCCGATGTCGATCAACTTTTCAAACTAACTTGAAAGCGTTTAATCGGATGTGTTCTAGAAATCTCTAGAACTTTTGGTATAAACTGGCCTTTATATGTGAAGTGCCACAAATATGCCCGGCTACTAGATTAGATGACAAAAGTTGGGCGATTTGAAACCGACTGCTCAAGGCCAAGTAGATTTAATGCGTACGGTTTTACCGACCTATGATATAGTAACCTATCTAATTCTTATCATTTCACATATAAACTTCTTCTAGTTTCGTTCTAAATCAAATTGATTGTGCGTAAGTCTCTAGAGATTTCCGGAACACACCCGAATATTAATAATCACCGAGCTTAAGAATGATTTACTTGAAAACAAAAAAGGTTTTTTCTCTAAGACCCATTTTCCGACCGACAGCTATAAGATATAGTCATCCGATTTTGACCAAAATTTGCAAATCTGTTTGAAAGCAAATAATATTAATAATGGCCGAATTTAAGGCCGCTAACATTGAAAACAAACAAGTTTTTCTCACTAAGACCCGTTTTTTGACCGATGGTTCCAATGGCAGCTATAAGATATAGTCATCCGATCCAGTTGGTTCCGACATATTAGCAGCGTGCAGTAAAAAGAAGACTGTGTGCAAAATTTCAGCTCGATAGCTTTAAAACTGAGAGACTAGTTTGCGTAGAAACAGACGGACAGACGGACGGACAAAGCTCAATCTACTCAGCTCGTCGCCCTGATCAAAAATATATATAGTTTGAATGAATATTTCTACGCGTTGCAAGCTTCAGGGCAAAATTATAATACCCTTTGCAAGGGTATAAAAATAAACTAAACATCATCATCTATCAGGCATAGGCAAGAACTGGCGACCAAATCATAGTTAAGAATGTAAGCAGTTGGAATTTTGCCGCTCAGCGAGAAACAAGGGCCGCGGTCGAGTGGCAAGACATTCGCTTAGAAAACGTTGAGGTAATGGGCTCTTGTCCCCGAGCTTTCAAGAATTTTGGCAATGAGCCAATTGATTGTTATATTTTGGGAGTGGTGTCAGTATTCAGAGGTAAGAATCTGGGAAGGCTACCATACTTTTAAGTCTACGTTCAGTAGAGCCTTCAACACTGTTAAAAATACTTTTTCAGGACGAAAAAGGGTGATAAAAGCGCTCTAAGGCAGCGATCCAAACGCATGCTAGTGCCAAGATCTAAAACAGCTCTTAAGTCGCTGGCCAGCGGTTGATGAAGAAGATCAGAGCTTGTACGCGTCGCTTAAATTGTCGCACACCAATATGCTCTCACTTTTTGGCCTTGCTCTTGTTGACAAACGCTGCTCTAAAGCAATCACTAACGAACATTCTATATCTGTTTCGGCAAAAATAGAGGTCCTTTCTGTCCGTAATCCAATTTCATCCAATCACTAAACCAAAATAACCCAATTAGGTTAGCTACATTATTGAACTATGGGAATTTCATAAGATTGAAACTCTTTCTTGAAGACTTCTTTCAGTAAAGTACTTATTAGGAACCTCTAAAATCTGTCATTAATGGCAGATAAATTGAAATAAGTAAAATATCCCTGGTAAAACAATAGACAATGGGTAAGTCACTGCCAGCCAGTCGAAGATTAAGCTAAATTTGACTTCAATTAATTGTTAGAATCAACATGATACCTTCAGTATGCCCCCACCAACTCTACTCTCAAATCAAATCCCTTTCAATACAGCCTCCAAACCTGACTGTCAAAACAGCCAAACAAATTGTACAAATAAGTCGAGGAAATGTTATTTATAGTCAAGAGATTTTCCATGATTAAATAACTCCCCCAGCACCAGCATCAGCATCAGCACCAGCTTCAGCTCGGCAAATGGTAAAATGACAAGAAAGTATGACTACTACGATGGCCGGGCCACAATGTTGGCCTGTTGGACTGTTGGAGCCAAACTCCAAATGTGTCAGCATCGAGTTGCATATTAATGGCCCGGAGGTGTGCATGCCAATTGTCATGCGCTGAAATGCTTGTTAACAACGGCGATTGCTTTTGGGAGCTCCCACCACACTTTGTGGTTTGTTTTCTGCTGCTTTTTTTTTTTAATCAAAAGACGTCTCCGGCTGCAGTTCGCGCTCCTCCCCCGTGGCAATAACGCCACACATTTGTAATGTTGCTTCTGTTTTGTGGTCCCCACAGCCAGTTCCATCTCTTAGTAGATGCATTTTACAAGTTACTTTAAGGCAATCAATTTGTAGTCGGTTGTTCCGGACGGGGAACGGGGTTGGAAAAACCAATCAAAAGAGCGTTGCGAACGCAAATTGAACGGCAAATGGTTGCAAGATGATATTTCAATACTCTATAGCCGAAACCCCGGGTAAAGGCCATAAATTATCGCCGGGCGACGCCTGCGCGTAGTTTTCTTACTTTTTTGCAGTTATGATTATCGCGCCAGGCCTGTCGGCCGGTCGGTCGGTCGGTCGGTTGGATGCGGCTGGCTCCAGCTCCAAACGTTCCATTCCGCGTTCTCTCTCTCTCTGTGTGTGCAAACAAATGTAAAAAATTTTTAATTGACTTTTGCAGTTGCACTTTTTATGGCCCCTCGCGTGCATGGCAGCTTAAAAGTTAATAAAACACGCCCAATGATAACAAGCCGCAAACCACAACGCGCATTTTGCCCCTGAGGTCTTCATCCAAAACGCTAAGCCTCCCATCCGCATCCACATCCACCACATCCTCGCCAGCTCCCAGCTCGTAGAAAAACAATCAATTAAGCGGCACAAGTAGCTGGACGAGCGGGAGCGCCATCATCATCATCATCATCATCATCATCATCATCATCATCATGGTCGCTGCATATCGACTCGGTTGCCCAGTGGCAACGACACGACTTTTGATTCCCTTATTGCGCCGACGACTACGAGACTACCAGACGGGAGTTTTATGGCCTGCTTTGGCAAAATTTATGTTACATTTTTATAGTTCAGTGTAAATTGACTTTTAAAATGCAAAAATTTATCATAGCCACATTCGTTTCGACTTTAATTGCTTTCACTCTGACAAGTGGCCCAATGTGGCAACTCCGGCTGGGGGAAGCTTTTGAAAAGCTCGATAAAATCAGCTGCGCGGTGTAAACAATAAACAACCCCCCCAAAAAAACAAAAATACATTGTATGACAGAAAGTTTATACAGCAGTCTTTATACCCTGAAAAAATTCATCAGATTTGAAGAAGTAAAAATACGTATTATTTTGGATTTGCTGAATTCTATTACACTGTGACACATTTTTGAACTCAAAAAAATTCATTCAGCGTTGAGACCAAAAAATTCTGAAAGGCTGTGATGGTAGTATAAAAACCATGTCTTGGTTTGGTCTGAACTTTTTTTTTGCACTTTGAACTTTTCAGCTTCAGAGCAGGACTAACGATTTCATATCACGTAAACTATTTAGAGTTTTGCTTTTAAGTGTTAAACAAAGTTGTTGCTCTTGGCTTGGCCTACAAAACATTTCTTTGTAGCAAATCAAAAAAATTACATCTTCATACTCAAAATTACAAAAGTTGCCCAAAAAAGCCAAGTTTTGACCACTTTTCTACAGTTTTTCAACTTTATCTTGCAACCCGTTTCAAATTTGGACAAGTAATACAGCACAAAGTTGTAGCTTAGACCAAGATAAACCAACCCTTAGAACGAACCAACTTCATTTAGTTACTCTTTCATATAGCTATAGGCCCACAATTACGTACAACTGTCATAAAAACTCGAAAAAACGAACATTTTCGGTAAAAAAAGTAACAATATTAAATTTTTTTATTTTCAGTTTTTAAGTTTTGTTTTCTTACTATTTTCTTGATTTAATACAAAACAATCGAAATTTTTGACTGAAAAATTGTAATTTTTCGAGTTTTGGTTCCAATTCTACATGCTTAAAGGGGGAGCCTGCTTCAAAAAATCGAATTTTTTTTTTTGCATAAATGTCTACCCAAACTATCCAAGAATGTGTCCCTAAAATTTCAGAAGCAAATTCAAAATATTTTTAAAGTTACAGGAGAAATAGTGAGCAAGCGTCGAGATTTTTTATATACGAAAACTTTGACGTGCGATTTCTCGGTTTTTCATTTTTACGACTTTTCCTAATTGGCGGGAAAGACAGGGAAAAAAATTAAACGTCCTATCGAAACGAGACAAAATTTATTGTATTAAATAAATTATTCATTATTAATTATTAAATTCTCTTCTAGTTGAACCTAAAAAACCTTAAGAAAGTTATGATTAACCCACTTTTTAAAAGATCTGCAGTGAATTTTTTTTCACAAAAAAATATATTTTTTTTAATTTGCGAAAAATTTTTGAATTTCTCACTTTTTGTTCAATTTTCTTGGTTTAACTAGAAGCTATACTATTGAAAATAGAACATTTTTTGGGTTTTTTTGTTTCAGATGGAAATTGCGACCTGCATCTTTCCCGCCGCACGACACATGCACACTCGAGGCGCCTCGGCGAAATGCTTGCACCAGGCATAATATGACATATATTTTAATGAAAAAACTTGCGAAGACTGTTGAAATATATAACAATAAAAACTGAAAGTTTCGTTTCAATCGAATATTTCTTTCCTTCCCAAAAAAAGTCCTCGGAAAAATCGATTTTTTGAAGCTTCTAAAGCAGGCTCCCCCTTAGTCAAATTCGTTACAGTTTTCAAGACAAAGTTGAAAAGTAGTACAAAATGAGGGGAAAACATGATGATTTTAAGACATTTTTGTAATTTTGAGTATTAAGATCTGACTTTTTTGACTTGCTACTTAAAAATGTTTTGTAGGCCAAGCCAAGAGCAACGACTTCCTCTAAGACGTTAAAGCGAAATTCGAAATAGTTTTCGAAATATGAAGTTGCGAGTCCGAATTAGAAGCTGAAAACTTAAAAGTGCAATAAAAAGAAAACGGCAGCTAACCAGACCAAACCCAGCGAAGGTTTTTGTACTACCATCCTACTCTTTCAGAATTTTTTGGTCTCGACTCGATCAACTTTTTAGTGTTGCACAGTGTTATTAACACAGTCTCTTAACTCACAGTCCTCTTAAGCGTAGTACGGAGACGCTGACAATTTTTGCGGAGCGGAAATTGTTCGATAATTTCCACAGCCGCTTAGAAAATGTAGTGTGACCAGGCAACAGACAGATATCAGCTGTTGTGTGTATAAAAAACAAGCGGGCTAATTGAAATAAAATAAAAGAGTGTGTAAAATTGAAAATGGAAGTCACTAGGGGAAATTCAGTTGTCTGTTTTAATGCCATGGTCTATTTCATGGAAGCATTTTGTGTATAGCGGTAGAAGCCGTGCCCTTTATTTTGGACTGCGGGAGCAGAACTTAGCCACTTAGACATACTGCTATAACGACAACACAAAACGCATCTGGAGATTAAAATTTGCTGGGCCACATATTAAACCAGAGGCAATATTCATAGCCACAGCCAGCTCCATTGACTGGAGGCCGATCATACTCGCCGGGCGTATTAGAGGAGGATAAACAAGGTGAATGCGGATTTAAAGGTGGCCACAACAGTAGCAACGGAAGCTACCACAGAAAGCCGAAGGAGCCACTACTATAATGGGCTGTGAAGACTTCAGCTTACGGCTGCTTGGACGTTAGCTGTAGGGCCGTTCCGTGGGCTGTGGATACTGCGAAGGTTTAGACTCGGGTGGAATGCATACATTGGGCAAATGGCATTCCGGGAGAAGCATACAGAGAAGGATTCTCCGCCACAAGTGATGCAGCTGCGGGTATCGAAATGCTTTTTGTTAGTCAAATCCCATAAAATAGATTGAGACTCGACCGCTTTGATTAACGCCGCTTGTTCGTCCTCCGTAAAGTTCTCCATATTTTTAATTGCTGTCACGAAATCTGACAATTATCAAACAAGTTTCATAATTTCCAGACCCCCTTCGACAATTTATCAGCTGTTTTCAAAAAAACGAGTTGGCAGGTCCACGCACATTGTCATAGCGAATTGTTGGATGCTCCGTACTCGCTCTGACAATGCGCTCTGAGAACTTTCGTGAGCGGATTTCCTGAGCTATGTAAGTAGATGGGCTCCGCAAAAATTGTCAGCGTCTCCGTACCACGCTTTAAGCTAAATAAGATTTAGACAGCATTTCTGTAAGGTATTAAGAAGTTTGGTATCTAAATTGCGAACTTCGTCTGTGCCGAAGCTTTAATACACTTGAAAAAGCTCGCTCCAAATGTTGGCGATTTCGACCAAACTTCGAACGCAGATCAGTTTGAAAACATTTAATTTTATTAATGACCGAGTATAAGAACGCTAACATTGAAAACAAAAAAGTTTTTCTCACAAAAACCCATTTTTCGAACGATCGTCTCGTTGGCGGCTACAAGAATTAGTCATCCGATCCAGGCGGTTCCGACATATTAGCAGCGTGCAGCCAAAAGAAGACACTGTGCATAATTTCAGCTCGATAGCTTAAAAACTAAGGGACTAGTTTGCGTTGAAACAGACAGACGGACTGACGGACGGACGGTCAGACGGACAGACAGACAGACGAACGGACAAAGCTCAATCGACTCAGCTCGTCATCCCAGCAAAGCAAGTTCGGAGCGCTCCAAATTATGTGTCTGAAAAGAGCCGAGCTTAAGAGCGTTTTTGGAGTAAACACATAAATTTGAGGGTTTTTGGAGCATATTCAGTGCTGTCTAAGCACGGGCTCATAAAAAGCACTTATGTCTGACCATTTTCGGATCTGCACTCCAATATGCCTCTGAAAAGATCCTTTCAGTAGCCCTTCAAGTGCCTAGAAAAGAAACTTTTATGTGTATTTCATGAGGTTTTTCTATGCTTCATTGGGAGGGTGAAAGCACTTATATCTGTGTTAGAAAAGAGTCAGTTTGGACTCAGAAATCTTCCACATTAAGTGCGACCGTTTTCATAGAAAACAAGAAAGAAAGTCGGTCAAGCCCGACTATAACATACTCTGTACCCTTAACGTCGCAGCTCGCATTTGCTCACGAGTTATACTCGCTCATCTCTAAGTTTCACTCTCTTTCTCTCTCTCTCTCACTAAGATTGCCGTTCAATAGAATGCTGCGGTGGTGGGTGGGTGGTGGTGGGTGTTTACTGGCCGTTTTTTGCTCATAACTTGAGTATCGTTCATCCGATCTTTATCATTCCTTCAGCAAATCGCAAAATAATTTTATTTACAAGGTATCTCTAGAAGGTACGAACGATCTATCTTCAAAACTGTAGGAGATATGACGTTTTTTCCAAATTGCGGGGGCGGGAGGGGGCGTGGCAAAAATTGAAAATAAACTTGATCTGCCTGCATGTATAAGAAATATATGTCCCATACATGTCAAACCTCTATCTCTTACCATCTCTGAGATCTCTTCGTTCATACGGACGGACAGACGGACATGGCTATATCGACTCGGCTGTTGATGCTGATCAAGAATATATATACTTTATAGGGTCGGAAACGATTCCTTCTCCCTGTTACATACTTGTGCACAAACTTAATATACTCTATGTACCTTCGGTACAAACAAAAACGCTTATTCCGGACTCTTTTTTGTGCACATTATGACGGTGAATGCTCATAAAAAAGTGTCAGAAAACGCACATATTGTTTGCTGGGATGCTGATCAAAAATATATATATACTTTATGTGGTCGGAGGTGATTTCTTCTATGCGTTCTCCTCCTTTGCAAAATTATAATACACTTTTCAAGTGTATAGAAATGTCTGTATTACAATATGAAAGTAAGAACCTCATGACGTTCAGG
This sequence comes from Lordiphosa magnipectinata, assembly GCA_037044535.1. NCBI lineage: Eukaryota > Metazoa > Arthropoda > Insecta > Diptera > Drosophilidae > Lordiphosa > Lordiphosa magnipectinata. Next base: position 41,418 of record JBAMBO010003211.1, on the reverse strand, counting down.
GGGTACATGCACTTAGAATTTTCGAAAAATCGATTTTTGCATATTCTTTAAGTATGATGATTTCAAATCAATCCGATGAATAGTTTTGGAGATATTCAATAATTACTGAAGCAACATCGAACGTCTAGATTGTGACTAGAGCAGGTAGCCGGCAAACAAGAATACCCGCGAAGGCGGAATTCTTCAAAGACAACACCAACTGGATATTTTAGAAGCTTCAACATCTGCAGAAGCCTTATAATATGGTCCAGGTATTGATGATTCAATATAAATATTGGATTTACTCTATTAGGCTAACAGTTTTATACGATAAACATGTGTAAGCAAGTCGGACTTCATTTTGCTCGCGAAAATTCTTCAAAGTTAAATTACTCAAAGAATATTGAATTTAACCAAAATTTGTAGAGAATACTTTTGTTTTTAAAATTATTAAATTATAAGGAAATTAAAAAATCAATTTGAAAAAATTAAATTTTTCAAAGAAGTTGTTTAAAGAATTAGCTAAAAATAATGATAATGTGTTGTTCAAATTATCAGCAATAAATTGTGATATTCGTATTCAACAATTCGATACTTAACAGCAAAATTATACGAGATATAAATTTGAAAAACTAAACGCGTTTTTCTGAAAATTGTGTTTTTTCATTCGGTGACCACTATAACTCAAAAACCACTCGGCGGGTATTGATGAAATTTGGATATTTGATTTTTGGCATTAAAAACAATTCTTTAATCGAAGGATATTGATTTTTGTTGAAAATTTATATTCTTTTTAAACAATTAACTTTTCACTTTTAATCGAAAAACAGAGTTTTAAGTTTCGAAAGCCGCCAGTTTGTGAATTTAAAAAAAGGCTTCGATTAAAGACTGGATTTATTAAAACAAAAAAGTTTTTTTTACTAAGACCAATTTTCAGAGCGATCGGTCCTATGACAGCTATAAGATATAGTCATCCGATTTGGACCAAAGTTTGCAAATCTGTTTGAAAGCACCTAATAATAATAATGGACCAGTTTGAGGACGCTAACATTGAAAACAAAAAACTTTTTCTCATTAAGACCCATTTTTTGACCGATGGTTCCTATGCCAGCTATAAGATATAGTCATCCGATCCGGTCGGTTCCGACATATAAGCAGCATACAGTAAAAAGAAGACTCTGTGCAAATTTTCAGATCGATAGCCTTAAAACTGAAAGAGTATTTTGCGTAGAAACAGACAGACGGACGGATAAAGCTTAATCGACTCAGCTCGTTGCCCTGATCAAGAATATATAAAAAGATTCGCGAAATTTGGTCGTAATCAGATGTTTATATGTCGGAAAATAGGTTTTAGTTTGAAATTTTTTCAAAAACAGCATTTGCAAGGGTATAAAAATTTCGGCACAGACGAAGTTAGCTTGGCCTTCTCCTTTTATATTTTTTCAGATATATATTTCCATATTGTTGGCCGTGGCCTATATTCAGATGAGTTAAAATTTAGTTAACTTATCAGTTAAAATGGGAAAATTAACTAATCTTATTTTGGAATGAAGTGTCGAAAATAAAAAATGGACTTCCTGCCAAAGGTTTTCAAGAATTAGTTTCTTTTATAATGTGTCTCTGCTACATTTTTCTGCTTCTGTAGTTTAATTAAAACAAAGCTGGAACTCCAACGACCAAGACACATCGTCTCTGATATTATATAGAATTATAGAAATATATTTTAAGGTGAAGCAACAGAAGAAGAATAAAAATGAATATTTTTATAACCATTAAGGAGATGATGCGGTCGAATCCAAACAAAGAACTTTTTATGGCGGTGCCAATTCTTGGAGTGGCTCTATCCATTATGTACATATATATATATGAAGACAGAAATTAGTATAAGTATTTGAAGCGACATTTTATTTGTCCCTAGTGGCAACCGTGGATGGGACTATCTGTAGAGCGGGCCATCAGTAGGCTGTTTGTCGCCGACTTTGGTATATCCAAGCGATATGAGGATACCTTCTCTGCCTGCTTGTGACCAAGAAAGTGAAGACTTTTGAGGGCACGTTAAATCTATGCCTCTATAAAATCCATGGAATACACTCTGACTGTACTACCAAAAAATTAAGAAATAAATAGATAGATTAAGAAAGAATAATAAAAATTCAATAAATAAAATTGAGGTCCGTCTTTTGCTGTTGCTGGCACAACTGCCGGAATGTGAATGACATCAAATTAGAACTATGTAGCAAAGGTTAACTACGAATCTGATTCTGACAGTTAAAGAAAAGCACACTTTGCAACTCGTTTAGGGAATAGCTGGTAGGGGAAGCATATAGAAATGATTGAGTTTAAAATAAATGGTCCCCTGATCGAAAGACTGTCGAGGTGGGCTATTTAAGTAATAATAATATAACAATATTATATAACAAACTACATAGGAAGAGGTAGAATCGGTGGGAGGATTGAAGAAGCAGGAGAAAGGATTGGATGAGGACGCAATAGAAGGGTCTTTAGCGTATCATTTGTGCGCGATGTGTAAGGTAAAATTATGTTTGTTCTTACATGGCAATAACATTCATATTGCAGTGACCATCTCACATTGTTGAGCACATGTGGACTAAGCCTTCTGGGGAAACCACAGTACAATAAAACGCACCTTGAACTATACCCCAAATTGGTGGTGTGGAAAATATTTCAGAGAAGTTTCATCTATTGTCGGGCGACATTTTCAAAGTCGGAAGCGAAATTCAATTGCAAGAGAGCCGCGGGTGTCCGCCAACTGTTTTCTGCACGTAAATTCTTCATAAGTCGCGGTACATCGAGGACATTTACTAAACATTTATCCATTTCTTTTATCCTTTCAAAATTATGCGTCCCCATTAAACCGTTTCCTTGTTTAACAAAATGATCAGCATCGCAGTCGAAACGACGATTTCTATTGATTTGCATGTTTCTTACACACCTGATCATATTAATAGGTACACACATCAACTCTGACTTTAGGGTAACAGAAAACAGTTTTATTCATTGTTTCAAACTTAAAATTTGTTCTCATTGGTTCTTAAACTATTTGGTTTTTAATAAAATAAACTTAATTGTAACATAGAATAATAATATAACATAAAAGAGATCATTTTGTGTTTCAGATACGTTTTCAGTGTGATCATAATAATAGGTACACTTCATGTGTTGGTAAGAAAAAAAATTTTATTTCCATTTTGTGTTCTCTTTTTAGGTAAATTAGTATTTCCTAACTTAGTATCCAGTGTATCCACCTCTTTTTTAAGTCTCCCCACAAAGTTTTCAATGGGGTTAAGGTCGGGGGATTGGCTTGGCCACTTCAGAACGTCAAATTTTTGGTCCTCGAAAAATTTAGATAACAGCCTTGATGTGTGTTTGGGATCATTATCTTGCTGAAATACCCAACGTAATGGCATATTTCAGCATATCCAATATAAATTTGTACTCTTCAGCATTTATTTTGTTCGTAGTCTGATAAATTGGACCTACGCCGTACCAGGAGAAGCAACCTCATACCATTATATTGTCACCTCCATGTTTGACTGTTTTTTTTTGTAAACCGTGGATGGAATTCCTTTCCATTAGGGCGTCGAACAATCCTTTCACAGTCATTCCCAAACAAATTAATCTTGGTTTCATCGCTCCATAATATGTTTCTCCATTTTTTCTCCCCGGTGCATCCTACCCAGGCTTTGTGGTCCCTTGCAAAAGTTTGCCTCATGGTGATATTTTGTTTGCGCATAAGTGGGACTTTTCTGGCAATTCTTCCTGGTAGGTTGGCATCTTGTGGTCGTCTTCGGATAGTTGGAGCACTAACTGAATTCCCAATTTCGGCTGCAATAGCCTTCGATGACTTAAATGGGTCCTTTTTGCTCAAAGTTACTATGTAGTGGTCAAGGGTTTCTGTTGTTTTTTGTGGCCTTCCACGGATTTCCCGTCTTGGTTTTCTTTCTAAAGCATTTTTAACAAAATTATGAGACCTGTTCATTAATTTGGCGATGGCTCGTAAAGATTTGCCTTCTTTTCTCAGACTAAGAACCAATCGAGCTTCTTCTTTAGTACAATGAGAATTTCGACCCATTTTTTCTAAAAAAAATAATTATTTAATTCTCTGTAATGACAGGAGCTATACTTAATTTACCTTTAGTTACCAAAAGATCACTGATTACAAAATTATTCATTTGATACTTGTGAGAAACGGAGACTGTACCTATTATTATGATCAGGCGAAATGTGTGGTGGACTCGCAATTTATAGAAAAGCTTTGATATACGGGGCAGCCCCTCTTTCAATTGTCAATCCTCAAAGTTGTCAACACTAAATATACGAAAAAACCATTTATAATTAAAAAATTCCGGTGTGTACCTATTAATATGATCAGGTGTGTATATTCAGAGTATACATCATCGCCATGCTTTCCTTTTAAATGACTTATGAAATTCGACGAACTTGAATAATGTCCCCTTATCCGCGTTTGGCATCGAGTACATAATGGAACCGAGACTGGGTCCGTCGATAGCGACTCATCTCTTTGGAAAAATTTTCCATCAAATAATGTACAATGTTTTTTTTTGAATTGTTATCTTCCATTATTCCTGCTTAAATCATCATGTACTTTAACTTGTAAATACATACATGGCTATGGCTCAGCTAACATGGTTTAAAAACCTTTATTTATAAAAATAATACGAGCTGCAAGGGTATAAAAACTTCGACAGAGCCCAAATTTAACTTCCTTTTCATTGTTTTTTTTTCATTTTTAAGCAAAACAATGAAATCAAATTTGTAAATTTTTTTGCAATCATAGTAGGCCATTATCCAACATCATTTTTATTAGGCTTAATAAATATATAATAATCACTTCAGTTTCTTTTCAGCTGCCTTCGGGTGAACAGCTACCTCACTAGAAATATTTATTATTTTGGGTTAATACTTTTTTTTTTTCTTTTTAATTTTTCTCTTTTTTTTTTTTAATAAGTGGCATTTTGGCATCGCTCAGGTCCATTTCGATGGCGTCATCGTCGGAGTCTAAAAAGTCGATTCGATTTTCGTACCATTATGTCAAAATCTTCCTGCTCTTTTTAAAGAGCACATTCTATCAACGAGCTTTTGGTCGGCAGCGGCCAAGCAAGAATGAGAGAAGCTTTTTGAAAGCTCCACCCGCTCGTTAGATGCATATTTAAAGTTAGTTTCTTCCCTTTGGGGAAATAAATATAATTGGGGAAATTATAATAAATTGTATTCCCATAGACGACCCCCACATACTCCTCGTTGGGACATAAAACTCAGAACCAGAACCGGAACTGAAACCCATATTTTTAATTTTTTGTATACGAGAACCGTTATTCTTGGTACCAAAAAGACCGAAAAGAACCTTAACATTGTACCGGTACAGTTTCGGTTCTGAGCGTAACAACTAGACTGCACAGCGAGAACTATCGAACTATCGGACCCACATTATAATACCACAAAATTACCTGGGTAACTATTTTGGTGGATATTGTCTGTTCAAGTTCAACTTAGTGTGGAAATGAGCTATGACACTTCATCCGAAAGTGGAAAGCAAGATTATCATACCTCAAAATAATCGGTTTTGTATTTTCTATGGAAAATACATCTGTTTATATTCAATCCAATTCGAAAATATAACGTCTGAACAGTAAGCCGAAGTATCTGTTACGATATCGTCTGTAGGACAACTGTTGGATCATGAAAATGAAATGAAATAACGTATTTCCAGAAAATGAATTATATCAATATGTAAATTGTACACCATAGACCACCATAGACACCATTTATAGAACACAATATGGCGAATACTTCTGCATCATTAACTCAAACGTCGTGACAGTCTTAAAGTAACTGAACAATATGTATTTATATGAAAAGAATTGGGACAGTATCTTCAAAAATCAGTTTAATGGCATTAAACAAGGTTTTCTGAGCTTAAATCGATAACAAAGATAAAAGTCGAAAAAGTTGTCGGAATTGTATGAGCTATCAAAAGATCTTCCTACTGTTCCAACTACCAAAGTGAGCAAACTTGAAAATATTTTATGAAAACAAGCTACGAATGCAATTGAAAATTTATGTAAATCGAATACATCCGTATTTGTGTGTGTTTCTATATTGCTTATCCACTTTGTCAGGTTTTAGGATAAAAAATTCTTTAAATTTTAACGGTTCATACCGGTATGATGTACCGGTATACCGAAATAAAAATCAAGGTACCAATATGGAACCGAATACCGAAATAATGTTAGAACCAAAACAGAACCTTTTACCGAAACATAAGTTTCGGTACGTACCAGAACCGGAACCGAAAAACAATTCGGTTTGATTCCCTGCTTTTCACTGATTCTCTGTTCGGTTCTGTCTCAAGCTGGCTGTGGGCACCACCTTTGACGAAGTCGCAGTCCGTTGCGTCACTATCTACTGTGCATACAAAAGTGCTATGCGGTCCACCGACAGTATAAGCTTGTTGCTTGGCCCATTAAAGTCCAGTCATATAAGAATATTGACCAGGCGGGACTTAAAAGGCTTAAGTTCAAATTTTTGCCAAAATGACCAAAACAAATCAAAGTTTATCAACCCAAAAAATGAACTAGATGAAGAGGTACGAACCATTTATCTACAAAACTGTATGAGATATGACGTTTTTTTCAAATTGCGGGAGCGGGAGGGGGCGTGGCAAAAATTGAAAATAAATTTGATCTGCTTACAAGTATAAGACGTTTTTGTCCCATACATGTCAAACCTCTATCTCCTACCATCTCTGAGATCTGTGCGTTTATACAGACAGACAGACGGACGGAATGCCGGACATGGCTGTTGATGCTGATCAAGAATATATATACTTTATAGGGTCGGAAATGATTCCTTCTCCCTGTTACATACTTTTGCACAAACTTAATATACTCTATGTACCTTCGGTACAGAGTATAAAAATGGAAGAAAGGCATTGTGCATCATCTCTTTTTAAAATTTTTTTGTCTTAAATCGAGAATTTTGAAACAGAGTACATAATTTTTGTAAGGATAATTCCCAGTGTATTATAACTTGGACAAAAACAAAGTAAGCTTTGCCTCTCAAAACAACAAATCTCCAACCTGCCCTCAAAGTCTGCTTACCCTTGCGCGAGGACAGTGTCAAAACATAAACGCAAAAGCTTTTCAAGTGTCAAAACATTTGGTCAGACCTTGGCAGTCGACTTTGATAGTTGTTTCGGTGGTGCAGCTTGACTTGCTGTGGCCCCCTCCTACAACCCCTAAAAAGTGAAAGCTTTTCAGTAAAAGTTTTGTTGCGTGGGTGGCAGGCACAACGCAGTTCCACAACCCTTGAAGAAGCGCCGCGCTGAGCAATTGCATGACGAAACAGCCGCTGAACAGTCGCGTCGCGAGTTGCAAAGCTAACACAAAAATCCATAAATTGATTGGAGGGAAAATGTTGGTGCCCACGGTCAGCAGCAGCACCACATCTGGCTACGGCCGTCGCATCTACGAGATGCTAATGGCGCCCATAACGCCACGAAATCTGCGCACCACGGCGCTATTGACCAGCATCTACCAGCTGGTAAGTTCGTTATATAAGGGACAGAGAGAGTTGAATTTATTTACAAGGCGGGGCGCAGCGTACGAGATCTGCCTGGCACGCAGGGGACTCCCCCTGCAATCCAGGACACAACATACCGAGGTACAGCCGCCAGCCCCAAAAGACAAAAATTATGCACTGGATATGCAAAGCCATACCCCACTGGGCACGTTGAGGTAAACCCATCGGAGGCGGCAATTTAGCGCAAACGCCTCCCGCTCCCCTTGGTGAAGGAGCAAAGGGGATGGGCCAACGGCGCAATGCGTCTGCACTTTGATTCCGTGATATGGGAATGTGCCAGGACGAGCACCCTTTTTGAATCACAACGAGCAACTGAAGGTAACTTAGGTACGCCGAGGGCTAAAACCAGTTGGGAATTCGTAGGGTTAGAGTGGGCAAAAAAGAAAATCTGTGTGTATGATCATCTCCTTGTTTTTATTTGCAGCTGATTGCCCACTGCATACTATTTCTGGTCCTACTCTGTCTGGCACATGCCGAACAAATGCGACATTTGCTGGATTTGGATATATTGGATCAAAAGGATAATGGTTTCTATAATATGTCACCATTTCACAATGATTTGCGTCTACAGACAGCCGCTCAACTGGCGGATGCCACTGAAAATGCTTTGTATATTCTGGCCGTGGTCACGGGGATTTATGCTCTGAGTGCCATAGCCTTGTTCTTTGGTGTCTACAAGAATCGTCCGGGTTTGATAGTACCCTGGCTGGTGGTTGAATTTCTGGGCGCCATTGCAGTGGGTGTGCTCATCTTTATGCTGAAGGATACCAAGTTGCCCTTAATTTTTGGAGGACAGTGTGCTTACTGTAAGTTTTTTTAGCCTTTTTTATAGAAAGCTTAAACTAATTTCCTTTCAATCTGGCAGTTATCATTTGCTATACTTTACTCTGTCTGGATGGCTTCAAGTGGTATGTGATGCACAGTTTCTATCAGAGTTTGCGTACCATGAACAAACTACGAGAAATAGCCACTGTGGCCATACCCTGTCCCGCACCTGGAGCTGTAAGTACAGTTGGTTTCAAATATATTCATATTCTCTATATTCTCTCTCTCTATTTCGTAGATCCCTTATCACTTTCGTCGCGAACACATGTATCTGGGCAGCAATGGTTATAAGCATATTCTAACCGAATCCCCGGATGGACAGTGTTAGTTTCTTTAAGTAGGAAATAGTATTTAAACCTGCTTTTGGCTATCTTGAACTTTCCTCAAGTGTCTTAAACCTATTATTTGGGAATGTAAGCGTGTGTGTGAGAGAGAGAGAGAGAGAGAGAGTGTGTGATAATGTACGATCGATCATCTCAACTATTTTTTATGTAGCGCTTTTGGCCTTTAGCTCTAATCAAGTTAGTTGATAAAAAAAAAAATATGTTAATTTCTTCAATCTTAATCCTTAAATAAAGTTTAAAAACAGTAAAAAAAAAAAAATAAAAAAAAAGATCATTAAGGTACGAGCGGGAGTAGAATCAAGTTCTACCACTTACTAGTCTGTAGTGCTAAGCGCTGAGCTATCAAAGCAAGCGCTGCGCGGCGAGTTAAGTGTTAATATGAGTGGGGTGCAAAAGTATAGTGGTCTCTTTCGCACTCGCTATTTATGTCAGTTAAAGAGAGTTGTGGGTCTGGGCACAGTGGAACGAATTTAGTTTTTGTAAAGCAAAAAATAATAGGTTTAAAATTTAATTAGGATTTTAATCATGGCTGCAAACCCAATCAATTTTTTCGGAGCTCTGATTCGAGGATTCGAATCGAAAATTGCCAATGGTTAATGTTCGAACATTTTAGGTTCGAGGTTTTTGGGTGAAGGTTTTGGTTCAAACCCAATCCAAGATATCCAATTTATGTGATTAATATTCAAAATAAAGTCTAACTTTCGTATAGCGAATCTCAACGGCGCTAATAAAAGCTTCGCTATAAAGAAAAAATAGTAATATTAAGAAAGAAATACGAAATTTCAGTGTTCAGGAAACGAATTCGTTATATACGGGTGTCCCCCAGAAATCTCTAGCGGTTTCTGCCAGGGAATCAAACCGAATCGTATTTCGGTTCCGGTTCCAATTCTGGTACGTTCCGAAACTTATGTTTCGATAAAAGGTTCTGTTTTGGTTCTAATAATATTTTGGTATTCGGTTCTGTACCGGTACCTAGCTTCTTATTTCGGTATACCGGTATGAACCGATAAAATATGAAGAAAGAGCGGTCATTGGTTATGCATTCATTCGATTTCTTATACGCTTACTTGGCCTTCTCAAAGGCCACACAATTGTGGAAACTTGATAGAGTTCTCTGTCCACCATTTATGTTCATCTTCTTTATTTTATAAACGAGAGTTTTTTCGGGTTTCACTATTTAAACACGGTTTTCTATTTACAATGTCACTATAAGTGTTTTTCTCATTACGGTTTGTCGATATGGATTTTTCATTCTGTCTCTCTGTCTGTCTGCTTGTCATTTCGTCCATCTTCTACTATCTACTGCGTGCTACTCTCGGTTTCGTCATCGTCCATTCTCTATACAGTGAGACCATCATTCGATTTTTTACCAATACCTTAACACTTAAATATCGATACATTTATACATCTTGGCGGTCAATTTCAAATAATTCCAAGGACTTAAATTTGGAAAACGTTTTAAGCTCAGAAAAATTGATCACAATTGATGCCATTAATCAGTTTTGTGAAAAAACTGAACTACTGGTAATGTCCTGCTTTTCTCATTAAGTTTTTTGTTGAACAGAAATGAATAACACAAGTACTATTCAGTTTCGAGGTTAGCATTAGCATGACATTATAATGTGGGCCTAAGAATAAAGGATTCAATATTTTTCAAGAGACTGGTCTCGCGTTTTTCTCTTTTACAATCGAAAAGTTTTGAAAGACCAGACTGCTTTTTGTTGGAAATTGCTTAAAAGTTCCCCAAAACTAAGTGTCAGCTTTGAAGTCTAGTTGTTGCACTCAGAACCGAAACTGTACCGGCACAATGTTTAGGTTCTTTTCGGTCTTTTAGGTTCCAAAAATATCGGTAGTCGTCTACCGGAACACAATAAATTTCAAATATCGGTTCCAGTTCCAGTTCGTGTTCCGAGTTTTAATCGGTTCTTTTCGGTATACGATTCCGGTTCTGGTTCCGGTTTGATTCCCTGGTTTCTGCATAAACATGCATAGCATGTCAAAATAAAGCTGATTGACTTTACATGGGAAGGAGCACAAATATGCCGAGTTACTAGTTTAGATGACGAAAATTTAGCGATTTGAAAACGCCTGCTCAAAGTCAAGTAGATTAAATGCGTATGGTTTTACTACTATATGATCTAGTAACCGGTCTTATTATTGTCACTTCACGAATAAAGTAGTCCAAGTTTAGTTCGAAGTGGAATCGTTTGGGTTCCAAGCAACCGACGATATACTATTCACTTTAAGCGTGGTACGGAGACGCTGACAATTTTTGCGGAGCCCATCTAATTACATAGCTCAGGAAATCCGCTGACGAAAATTCTCAGAGCGCATTCTCAGAGCGAGTACGGAGCAACCAACAATTTGCTCTGAGAATTTGCGAGGACCTGCCAACTCGAATTTTTGAAAACAGCTGATAAATTCTCGAAGGCAAATTAAAAAACTTGTTTGATAATTGTCAGATTTCGTGACCGCAATTAAAAAAATGGATACAAAAAAACAAAAAAACCATACAAAAGTCATTTGGTGAACTTTACGGAGGACGAACAAGCGGCGTTAATCAAAGCGGTTGAGTCTCAATCCATTTTATGGGATTTGACTAACAAAAAGCATTTCGATATCCGCAGCTGCATCACTTGTGGCGGAGAATCCTTCTCTGTATGCTTTTCCCGGCATGCCATTTGCCCAATGTATGAATTCCACCCGAGTCTAAACCTTCGCAGTCTCCACAGCCCACGGAACGGCCCTACAGCTAACGGCCAAGCAGCCCTAAGCTGAAGTCTTCACAGCCCATTGTAGTAGTGGCTCCTTCGGCTTACTGTGGTAGCTTCCGTTGCTACTGTTGTGGAAACCTTTAAATCCGTATTCACCTAGTTTATCCTCCTCTAATACGCCCGGCGAGTATGATCCGCCTCCAGTCTAAGAAGCTGGTGTATGCAGTATGTCTAAGTGGCTAAGTTCTGCTCCCGCAGTCCAAAATAAAGGGCTTCTACCTTCCCACACCAAAAGCTTCCATGAAATAGACCATGGCATTAGCACAGACAACTGAATTTCCCCTAGTGACTTCCATATTCCATTTTATACACTCTTTTATTTTATTTGAATTAGCCCGCCTATTTTTTATACACACAACAGCTGATTTCTGTCTGTTGCCTGGTCACACTACATTTTCTGAGCGGCTCTGGAAATTATGAAACAATTTCCGCTCCGCAAAATTGTCAGCGTCTCCGTACTACGCTTTACATATAAAGTTAAACAACTTAATTCCGGGATTGACCGAGTTTTTTTTACTTGTATTTAAGATTTCTAATTTTGTATTTTTTTTTTTTGATTTTTCTTATTTTATTATTCCTAAATTGGTTTCTTTTTTAGGTTCCCAATTATTTGCTACCCTTTTTTCACTACTAAATTTCGTTTCGTTGTTTTATTTTTTTTTTTCGAGTTTTCTTCGTTTTTATCATTATTATTTTGTCTGAAAACCAATTAGGAATTCCCACTTGTCTCTATATCTCTAAATAGTATGTTGTCAAACTTCTCTAATGAGAATCTCTTATTATATAGAACCTGTGAACCTGTTCTTTTTTATCCAGGGCTTAATCCCGAAATGAATTTCGGTTCCGGTACCGGTACGTACCGAAATGGATGTTTCGGTTAAAGGTTCTATTTCGGTTTTTAACTTATTTCGGTTTCGAAAAAACTAAATTCCGAGATAAAGCTAATTCATTTTATTCCTGTGTCCAGTTGTGGTTGAGTCCATACAACATCTTAGCAGATTCATTATAATTTTTACGCCAGAGAATAGCCGTTCTACGCTAACTTGCGTAACTGGAACAGAAAGCAAGACTTTTGATATCACATACAATTGTGGGAACTTTGTGGAGGATTTTGACCACCAGTTAAGAATGTTTTCATGGTTTCGAACACATTTAAGTATGAAAAAAGTCTTTATGGAATACAGAAGCTTATTTGTTGACATAAATGATGTATTTTTATCACCAAGTTTCTTTTCCTGCAATATCATATGTGCCTCAACTTCGTCGACGCTTTTAGTTGAACTAGTATTAGAACTGCCTTCATCATTAAGCAGTGATTGATCAGCAACCGAAGAAATTTGTGCATAAATATTTATTAAAAGATTGATTCAAATACAATTTTTTTGCTCAGTACTTAGCGTTACGTTATAACTAGGGTCCAAAAATATGCCACATAAAATAGCATTGTTTTTGCAAAAAGTGATTTCCATCGCTTTCTTTGAGTTTCTTTGAACAAACGTTTTCGCTAAGAGGACGAATTTTTCCATATTTCCAATTTGCAGTGTATCCAAATGAAAAATAAAAATGACCTAAAACTAGATTTACGGCTTAAAGTTTAGTTGTGACCACCTGGTTCTAATATGCGTACAATTTCGCGAACTGTGGCCCAATGCTTTCTGGTGCAGAAGAAAGTCGCTATCTGCAGCCGCAAAACTAGAGCAAATGTTGAAGATGTCTTCCGGAAGCAAATATTTTGGAATACTGACCAAAACTACGATGCGCTTTGCAAAGGTAAAAAAAAACGAAACTGTACCGGTACCAACGTTTCGGTTTCGTTCCGGTACTATCGGTTCTATTAATAACGGAAAACGGGTTCGGTTCCGATTCCGGTTCCGGTACGTGATTTGAAACGGTTTATTTCGGTTAACGGTTTCGGTTCCGGTATTAAGCCCTGATTTCATCAAAGAAGGCTAAATTTTCTAAATATTTAGAGATATACTGGGGGTTATTACTGGCTCGAGGTCAAATGACCCCGTATACAAAACATAGCTCACTAACCACAACAACATTTAGAGATATTTGATTTGCTATTACACCTTCGTTAGAGAGTCTCTTTAGAGATATGTGAATATACACTGCCTTTTTAGCTTAATCGAAAACGATCTATCAAAATATTCGAAGCATATAAAAAGTTTTCCCAAAATGTCTTTTATATTTAGATTTATTAGAAAAAATTTTGAATGTATTAAAAAAATTCTAATGCAATCTTTCTGGTTTTCCGATTCTTATTCCAAACTAAAACTTATTTTAGAAAATAAAACTGCTTAAGCCGATTCAAAAACCATGGTTTGATCAGAACATAGCCTGTCATATCTCACAACGGGATACAGCTTACAAAAAATGGAAGAGATACAAGACTGAAGAGCATCATCGAAGATTTAAATATTTAAGAAAAACTGTCAATAATCTTATAATGACAGCTAAGCAATCGTATTATTCGGCGAAATTTAATGATGCTATTTTGACTGGACAAACCTGGAGTGAGCTCAGTAAGTTTGGTATTGGCAAACAAAAAAGTCGATGTAAATTAACTGCCAACGTTAATGATCTCAATTTTAATTTTGTGCAATCTGAAGTACCTGAAGCTACCTATAATACGTACCTTGAAAATATGCCGAATAGTAACTGTGATAGTAGTTTTAACTTTATGTGTGTGAGTCAGTGTGATGTCCTTGAATCTGTTCTTAAAATTAAGTCTAATGCCTAAATTAAGACTTAAGTCTAAAGTCTAAATAGGATTGAACGACATGAATAAAAAATTTTTTAAAATTATCCTCCCACAAATTCTACCCTACATTACCCATATCTTCAACACAGTCCTTACGACATCAACTTTCCCAGAAATATGGAAACTCGCAAAAATAATTCCTATACCAAAAGGACCAATCTCCATTTAACCATTTTTGTCAAAAGTAGTAGAACAGTTAATAGCAAATCAAATATGTAAATTTTTAACGGACAACTTAATGTTAACTAGTAGTCAGGATATAGAAAGAACAGAAGTTGCACCACGGCAATAATAAACATAACAGAGGATATAAGAAGGGAAATAGACAATGGAAATGTTACACTTTTAACACTACTCGACTTTAACAAAGCATTTGACACCGTTAACCACGAAATCTTTATAACGAAGCTAGACAGATTCTATAAATTCGCAAATACTGCTTTAAATTTATTAAATCGTACCTTTGTGATAGACGACAGGCAGTGGTTTCGGAGTCTGATATATCATCCACTTTGTACCTTAAGCGAGGTGTCCCCCAGGGGTCAGTCCTTGTTCCCCTTCTTTTCTCATTATATGTAAATGACCTGTTAGATATGTTGTCTAATTGTAATGTCCACATGTATGCAGATGATGTGCAGATGTATGTGAGCCGTCCGTTAAATAGAATAAATGAGTGCGTCGATATATGTAACAATGATTTGTGGAATGTTAATGAATGGGCCAAACGTAACGGACTATCACTAAATCCAGCAAAATGTAAATGCATAGTTATTTATAAAAAGTCACTAAGTACCACAAATCTACCTCGACTAAATATTGCTGGCACCCCTTTAGAATATGTTGCTCAAGCCGTTAATCTAGGTATAACTTTTAATGACACTCTTAGCTGGAATGAACAAGTGACTAAAGCCGCTGGAAAAACCTACGGAATACTAAGACAGCTTTCGTTGACTAAATGTTATTTGCCGACTAATCTCAGACTCCTTATTGCAAAGACGTACTTGACACCCACTCTTTGTTATGAAATTGAATTATTCGGAAACTGTGACGCTGCTTCTCAGAGACGACTTAATGTAGCGTTTAATAACATTGCTAGGTATGTGTATAATAAGAAAAGAACTGACCACATTACATGCTTTGCCAGACAGATATATGACCTTGATTTTAAGACTTGGACTGATTATAGATCTCTGCTACTATTACATAAGAAAATATACACTAGACAACCATCGTATTTATATGACAACATAAGTTTTGCCACCATACACTAGCCAGCTCTGAACGCTAATTTTTTGTAAACACTGTTCGGTTGTGGAACCAACTCCCACCAAACTTGAAGAGTATTAGTAGTGTCACGCAATTTAGGGTCAAATTACATTTCTATCTACAAAATTAAATTATATAACTAATTTTAATAATAATAATAAGTAATATTAAGTAATTGTTTGCTGATTCTTATGTTTTTGTGACTGGTGCAATAATCATTAAGTATACACTTGTAGCACCAGGAATTTCTGTCAAATAAATATAAATATAACCTTGGTACAGAGCATAAAATATTATACTGAACTTATTTTTATTATATCCGGGATATATTCTACAATCAATAGATGAGGATGGTAGATTTGAAAGGTATGCATTAACCCTGCTTAAGTCGAAACCTGAATCGCCGATTACGTTTTATTTCATTTACTTCAACAATTTTTTACTAATTCTTCCACTGTGCGCTGCTTAGAAGTTGCAATTCGTTTTCAATTCTGGTCACTCTATTTTCGAAAGTGTTGTTAAAATGTGCTTTTTGTCAGTGTTGGCAACTTTAGAAATGCGCGCAATTTTTGAAATTGGGACACGAGGCTAAGGTTAATTTATGCAAAATACAAACACAAATGAAATTCAACAGGAAACTAGGAAACTTTGGCTGCACACAAATGTCAACACAATTTGGAGGCGTAAACTCTGAAATCAATTATTAATCCCATCAATGTCTGGGTAAGCCAAAAAGGCCAGGGACAAACGTAAATTCCACACAGTTTGTTGAAAATGGCCAGCTATTATAGACGCAAAAAACCGGATGCGGTATTTTTGAATGCCAAACCGATTAATAGTGCCAATGCACAGGCATATTTGTATGGAGTAAGAAAGTATTCCATAGGCCTGGCAGAGCGTTTGGACAGTGATTATGTGGCGCCAGTGAATGATAGGAAAAGAAGTTCGATTAGCACGGCAGCGTCGCATAGTTCAGAGTTTACGCCGGTGAGTCAAGTGTAGTAAAATAGATTGAAACAGGTTGGTATTACATGTTTCTTATACTCGTTCTAGAGCGTTTTCTACCGAAACATAGCACCGGTTAATTGGTTTCTGCGTTTTATTGGGGTGCTACCCATAGTGAGACGTGGTCCGGCTAGGGCTAAATTTGAGCTGAACTCGGCTGCATTTTTGTATTCAGTGTTATTCTTCATGTTATTGGCGGTGAGTTAAGCTAGACGGAAAAAAAAAAGATCCATTTGAAATTTTTCATATCATTTGGATGAAAATTTAAGATCAATTTGACATTAAATGCATAGAACTATATTCAACTATTAAAAAAAACCTTCTTTCTTTCATTCCAGTGTTATGTGGGCTATGTGGCCCACAATCGCATACATGCTGTACGCTCTCTAAGTGGTCCCTTTGAGGAGGCTGTGATTGCCTATCTATTTCTGGTCAATATTCTACCCATACTGATTATACCCATACTCTGGTGGGAGGCCAAAAAGATTGCACGTTTGTTCAACGATTGGGATGACTTTGAGGTTTTGTACTATCAAATCTCGGGACATAGTTTACCTCTACAATTGCGTCAGAAGGCCTTGTATATAGCCATTATACTACCCTTACTCTCAGTTCTGTCGGTGGTCATCACACATATAACCATGTCGGATTTGAATCTCAATCAGGTGGTACCCTATTGTATTTTGGATAATCTTACCGCCATGTTGGGTGCCTGGTGGTTTCTCATCTGTGAGGCAATGAGCACCACAGCCCATCTGTTGGCGGAACGTTTCCAGAAGGCTTTGAAACACATTGGTCCCGCTGCCATGGTGGCCGATTATCGTGTCCTATGGCTACGTCTGAGCAAACTAACTCGGGATACGGGTAATGCCATGTGCTATACCTTTGTCTTTATGAGTCTGTATCTCTTCTTCATCATCACCTTGTCCATTTACGGACTAATGTCGCAACTTTCTGAAGGATTTGGCATCAAGGACATTGGTCTAACCATTACGGCTCTGTGGAATATTGGTTTACTTTTCTATATCTGCGATGAGGCTCACTACGCCTCGGTGAATGTGCGTACGAATTTTCAAAAGAAACTTTTGATGGTTGAACTCAATTGGATGAATTCGGATGCCCAGACGGAGATTAATATGTTTTTGCGCGCCACCGAAATGAATCCCTCGAATATCAATTGTGGCGGTTTCTTTGATGTGAATCGTAGTCTATTCAAAGGTTTACTTACCACCATGGTTACCTATTTGGTGGTTTTGCTGCAATTTCAGATAAGTATACCCACAGATAAGGGAGCAGATGGAGAGGGAAGTGGCAATATTACAGTGGCTGAAATGCTCATGGATAGCTTGGATAATCAAATGACCGTATTGAGCACTACAACTGAAGCAGCTACCACCACCACCACCACAAGGACTGTTAAACAAGGACGAGGTCGAAATGGCTAAAACTAGGTCAAGGTAAAAGACAACGTGAGAGAGCTAGAAAAGCATTATAAATAAACGAAATATTAATTACAAAGTCTATAAATATTTAAGAGCGAGGGGTGGGAGAAGAACTTGAACTTGACATCAAAACTTCGATGGGAATTTCAAGCTAATTTCGGCTCGACCGAAGCTTTTTTATACCCTTGCAGCATTTGCATTGAATACAAAAAAGTTTTTCCTACTACGACTTTTTTCAGACCTTACTTTTTCTATAGCAGCTATACTATATAGTTGGCCGATTTTTATAAAACTTGGTGGAATTATGTGAAAGCACAGAAAACTTATAAATACGCGGTTTGGGGACGTTTGCGTTGAAGACAAAAAAGTTTTTCTAACTAAAACTACTTTTTGGACCGTTGGTTCCTATGGCAGCTATATGCTATAGTCATCCGATTTGGATAAATTTTGGCAGAATTGTGTGGTAGCATATAATATTCATCATTAACAAGTTTGGGAGCAATAGCATTGAAAACAAAAAACCTTTTCCTACTAAGACTTTTATTCAGACCTATCTTTTCTATGGCAGCTATACTATATAGTTGTCCGATTTTCATAAAACTTGGTGGAATTATGTAAAAGCATAGAAAACTAAGAAATACGTGGATTGAGGACGTTTACGTAGAAGACAAACAAGTTTTTCGCACTAAAGCTACTTTTTCGACCGTTGGTTCCTATGGCAGCTATATGCTATAGTCATCCGATTTGGATAAATTTTGGCAGAATTGTGTCGTAGCATATATTATTGATCAGTAACAAGTTTGGGAGCAATAGCATTGAAAACAAAAAAGTTTTTCATAATAAACCTTTTTTTCAGAGATATATTTTGTATGGCAGCTATACTATATAGTTGGCCGATTTTCATAAAACTTGGTGGAATTATGTAAAAGCACAGAAAACTTATAAATTTAAGGTTTGGGCACATTAGCGTTGAAGACAAAAAAGTTTTTCTCACTATAACTACTTTTTCGAACGTTGGTTCCTATGGCAGCTATATGCTATAGTCAACCGATTTGGATCAATTTTAGCAGAATTGTGTGGTAGCATATATTATTTATCAGTAACAAGTTTGGGAGCAATAGCTTTGAAAACAAAAAGTTTTTCCTACTACGACTTCTTTTTGTCAGACATATCTTTTGTATGGCAGCTATACCATATAGTTGTCCGATTTTCATAAAACTTGGTGAAATTATGTAAAAGCATAGAAAACTTAGAAATACGATGATTGGGGACGTTTACGTTGAAGACAAAAAAGTTTTTCTCACTAAAACTACTTTTTCGACCGATGGTTCCTATGGCAGCTATATGATATAGTCATCCGATCCGACCGGTTCCGAAAAATGTGCAGCGTATTTGTACCAAAAGACTTCGTGCAAAGTTTGGTTACGATAGCTTTAAAACTGACGGAGGAAGTGGCTATATCAACTCAGAACGTCACGCTGATCAAGAATATACATATATGTGTCCTTCTATGCGTTACAAACATCTGTACAATTTAAGAAATATTTCTTACTTATCAATACATCTATGCTCCTTATGGACACCTTAATCGCTCAATCAATCTGTATGAAATTCTTACTGTATGTTGATGTCGTTCAGGAAAGAGTTTTGGGCTATGTCCCAAGACTGTGAAACGGTTCGCAAGCGGTTAAATCCAGTTCAAAAAGTGTTTTAAGGCATATCTCTAAAATTATTAATTAACTTAAAAATTGGATTCAATGTTGGAAATAGAGAGTTGGTTATTTTCTCGTTTCAAAACCGGATTGAACCGGATTAAAAGTGATTCAGAGCCTGATCTCAAAAGTGATGTAAGGATTTAATGAGCTATTCAGTTTACTGGTTCAAGAACAGTTTCGAACCAGTTTAAACCAGATCAATTGTGGAGTTTCGGGCAAATTAAACACTTTTCGAATTTTGTGAAAGAAACATTTCAACAATACATACTAAACAATTAACCACTTAATTTGTACTGGTAAAAAATGTCACGTTCGACACGTCACGTGTCACGTACAGCAGAATTTTAAGTGAAACAAAATGCATTTCAAATAACTGTTCATTCATAAGATATTAAAACTATTTGGGCTTAATTATTTTGTCAGGTTTCGCTGAACTTTGTCTTTATATAGCTCCGCCCGAAAACGACTTCTATTTTTAAAACCGAATTTAGCTTGCTACTCACTTTAGCACTAATAAAAGTGCTTGCTTAGAGCTATGTTTTAATGATAGAACTTTTTAGCGGGCTCTAGGTCAATAAGTAATGATTTTCATCATAACATTTCTAAAACAAGACACTCACAACACCACAAAGGAGGCTGGTTGATCGTATAGCTATTTCACAAACTACCATAGTTTGATCATCAGCGATCTTTTGCCCAACTTTTGTACTTTTGTATTTACAAATACAAGAAAGCTAACTTCGGCTCGACCGAAGTTTATATAGCCTTGTAGCTTGAATAATTTATCTAAATTAAGGTTTTAAATGATTTTCGTCGAACATTCTTAGCTGAGCTATATACGATATATTCATCAGATTTGGACCAAATTCCCTAAAAATTGTGAGGAAACCGATAATATTCATAACTGGAAAGTACAAAGACGCTACCATTGAAAACCAAAAAGTTTAACTCACTAGAACTACTTTTTCGACCGATCGTTCCTATGGCAGCTATATGCTATAGTCATCCGATTTGGATCAGAATTGTGTGGTAGCATATAATATTGATCAGTAACATGTTTGGGAGCAATAGCATTGAAAACAAAAAAAGGTTTGTCCTACTAAGACTTTTTTTAGAACTATATTTTGTATGGCAGCTATTTTTTTTTAAATATTTTTGATCATTGTATTAGAAAGACTAAACCGAAAACCATGCTCTACGCCAGAGTTCCCCACCGATAGCCCCGGGGGCACGAACACATTCGGCAATTCACACGCATAGGAGCCGATTAAATGCCGAATTCATGCTTTACTGGCTGTCAGAGAAAATACAATTTGTCAGTCGCAGTCTGTCCGTCAAGTCGAGCACATCGACGGCACTTTGCTTCCGTGCTACACTGCAAAAAACACTATATATATTTTTAATAATTCTTTCATCATTGATTTTTGTTTAATTATTTTATTATTATGTTTCTAGTGTTGGTTAATAACTATCGTTGTGGTCGTCAAAGCAACCCTTCATCGATAAACTAAAAGTATCGAAGTAGTGTCATTAGTAGACATCGGATTTTATGAACTTTTTTAAATGAAGGTTGATTGAGGTGAAAATGTATAAAAATGGCGAAATTTACAAAAATTCTCATTCTTGAGTATAGATTATGATAAAGAGTATATAGATGGCATATATAGACGGTTAAATGGAAGTTGTAGACCGAGCAAATGAAAGGTGTTCCTTCGAAAAGTCACGTCTTTCTTAGAGAAAGAAAATTTGGAAAAAGATATTGAACTATTAACCTCTATCCGAAGTCCATTATTTGTACTAGACTTGGCGTTTCTAACTGATATAGTTCTGTTTATAAACCAATTCAATCTCCAACTACATCCAAACAATAGCCGATTGGAAGAATATGCAGATGCAGTCAATACACTTTCCAACGAAATTGACGAAAGATTTGAGGATTTTTAACTAATCGACTGGCTTATTTCAATTTACAATAATCCGCTTGAAACACAAAATATTGCAGTTCCCGAGGATATTAAAAAAGAAATCAATGCAATGAAAGTTGACATAATGTTGCCTCTGGGTAACGGAATTGATTTTTGGAAAGAAATTTTGATACAAAAATATACATGCACGAAAAAAGGTCATGTTGGAGCTTTGTTCGTTGCTTACAACAACTAATATTTGTGAATCTACCTTTTCCATCATGAAATTAATAAAGCAATCTTTAAGTCACTTAGTCTACAGCCATTTAGAACATCTTTTGCTAATTAAATGTTATCCGGATAACATACGAGTAGATGCAATAGTATATTTTACAAATAAACCAAAATAATCAAAATCATTTTTAAAATAATAACCCCAGCTTGCCGCATATTCAACAATAGCCTTCTAATCAATTAATTACTCCAAATTTTGAGCAGTGCAAGGCACACAAACACTTCTCTCCTCTCTGCTTGGGGAACCCTGCTCTACGCGATTATTGGCAATTCAATTACCTTTCGCAGTGAGATATGGCTTAAAATGTAAGTAGACCTAACGAAACAATGAAAGAAAAGTTAACTTGAAAAAAATTTTGAAATCGATTATTGAGATCACCAATCCAAACTACAATAAAAAAAAGTTACAGTAGAAATAATGTATTTTTGGCTGTAATCTAGAATGATATAATGAATTCAAGGTAGTGCAAAAACTCTCTCCATTTCGCATGCGCATAACTTTGTGAGTTTGCGACGTCGTTTGACAGATTAGTCTTAGCTTAGGAATTGAAATTTTTAGTTTAAACTTCATTTAGTTTAATTGGTGATATAATTTCAATTCATTTTCATTTTGGTTACCGAAGCACACGTTTTAAAAAATGTTAACAAACACAAAATCGTGTGTCTGTGACGTTACATTGGAATTTTTTGTTTTACAAGCGACGCATTGCATTCAATGTTGCCAGAATATGAGGTCCAAAAAAGTGCTAGAAATAGCTTAAAATACAAAAAAAAAGTGTCTAAAAAAATAGCTAACAGTCAAAACTTAAAAAATGATTGTTTTTAGAACTAAAATACAACATAAAAATACTTTTCAAGGAGTTAAGACTACAATAATATAGAAAATGTGATCTGCAAACAGTTCTGAAGTCAAAATCTCTAGGTTTTTTTGGAGTCCGAGCCGAACCTGAATTGCAGCACAAACAAGCTTTTCTAACAAGCAGTTCAAAATAAAAATGGGCTTCTTTCAGTATTGAGCTGATCTGAAGGGAAGTTTGCGATTTCGTCGTCAGAAGCAAATGCATCTTCTGTAAATTTTTGACTCATTTAAATTAAACCCAAATACTTTGTCGACAAGTCGAAGAGGGGGAAACATTTGCCATATCTGCTTAGTCCATACATTCGAAATAATAGTAAATAATAAAGCAAATAAGAGTTAAAAAAACCATTATCAGACTGATGATCCAGTGAATATTTTTTGGTATCCATTTGAACTAGATATTATTAATATACTTTTTTGGGTATCAAAATACACATTTAATTTAAGAAATATTTGTTAGCCGAATCAATGTCGTGTGTATTTTATGTGCTAGACCCAACAAATATCCATTCAATGTTAAATTGATCTTATATTTTCATCTAATGGAGCTGAACATCGTCAAAAGGGTATGAAAAAATGATATTATAATATCACAGTTGAAAGGATATGATAATATCTATTCGAAATGGATCTTATGGTATCTGATTTTTTTTCTGTATGCTTAAAATCTCATTTAACGTCTTCAGACTCAACGTTTTCTCAGTAGAGACAGAACCCATCAGGTCGCCCACAGACAGGTCGTTCTTTATTAGTCATGGAACATTACAGAAATTACTCTTTACTGCTGTATTCGCATGAAGAAGTTCAATAGCTTAGAATGCACGGGTTTCAAACGGAGTTGTTAGTTATTACTACGACTTAAAAGTAACGAAATTCCTTAAAATAGCTAAACATAATTTAAAAACTGCCAGATTTGTGGCTAATAGCATTTCCAATTTCAAAATTGCTAGATCTAGCAACTAAATAGCTAAAATGGCAACACTGATTGCATTACCGTTTATTTTTTGTAGCATGGTAATCTAGTAAAATTATTAATATTTACTAACAAAGTACAAATTGAAAATCATTTATCATGATTTTTGATAGGCATAAACGGAGTAACTATTTATCTATATCAATTGGAAATCGGAAATTGTGGCCAGTAAAATAAATACATGGTCTTCCTAAACAAAAAAAAAGTTGCTCAGCTACTTATAAGTCCACTTATTTCTGTATTTCTATCTAAAATATCAAGAAAAAATTGCTACCTAGATTTCCTTACCTTTGCCCACTGTGCAACGTGAGCATACGAAATGTACTAACGCCTTGCTAAGGCAACAGCTTTTTGGTATTTTTTTCAATTACTTTGTTTTAGGTATTTTTGCCTTAAGCGGTCACTTTAGTTCCAGACGAATCCAAATAAAAAAGGAAGTGAGAAAACGGAAGAATTAAATTTACATTTTTTGCATTAAAATCCAATCAGGGAGCACAAAGTTAACAAGAATATATCAAAATGGTCGACTATAGCAAGTGGAAGAACATAGAAGTAAGTGTATCAACATTTTTGCCCAGCTGCAACACTGTGTTCATATGTGTTCACCTGTCAACCGGTTGCGTTTCCAGATTTCGGATGATGAGGACGACACTCACCCAAATATTGATACACCTTCACTGTTCCGCTGGCGCCATCAGGCACGCGTGGAACGCATGGCCGAAATGGACAAGGAGAAGGATGAAATGAAGAAAAAACGGCAAAGCTTTCAGGCGCGTCTTATAGACGTAAAGGAGCGTTTGGCCAAGAAGGAGGGGGATGAGTCGGCACTTAAGGTGAGTCATTTAGTTAGAAATGTTATCAGTAACTAATGCAAGTGTTGCACCAACAATAACAGAAAGAGCTGGAGAAGATTGAGAATGAGGGCAAAGAGTTGGATCGCATTGAGAACGAAATGATGAAGAAGGAGAAAACAACTCCTTGGAATGTCGATACCATTAGCAAGCCCGGTTTCGAGAAGACTGTCATCAACAAGAAGGCTCCACGCAAACCAGATGAAAATCTGTCCGAAGAGGAGCGTGAACAGCGCATGAAACAGTTTGTCAAGGAGAATGAGAAGCTGTGCAAACAATATGGCATGTTCCGTAAATACGATGATTCCAAGGAATTTCTACAAAAGCACTCACAATTGGTGTGCGATGAGACTGCCAACTATTTGGTTATTTGGTCCATTAATCTGGAGATGGAGGAGAAGCACGAGCTGATGTCACATGTGGCCCATCAATGCATCTGCATGCAGTACATACTCGAGTTGGCCAAGCAACTGAATGTGGATGCGCGTGCCTGTGTCAGCTCGTTCTTTTCCAAAATACAAAATTGTCTTCCCGAATATCGTCAGCAATTTGAAAGCGAAATAGCAGGATTCAAGGAACGCATACAGAAACGTGCACAGGAAAAGATACAAGAGGCTGTGGCCCAGGCAGAGGAGGAAGAGCGTCAAGAGCGCATGGGCCCAGGTGGACTGGATCCAGCCGATGTGTTTGAATCCCTGCCAGATGTGAGTTTAAGAAAGTTTTCCTTTTCAATTTTTGTAAAATTTTCTATTTGAAAAACAGGAGCTCAAGGCCTGCTTTGAGTCACGCGATGTGGAACTACTGCAGAAGACCATTACAGCCATGCCGGTGGATGTGGCCAAGCATCATATGAAACGTTGTGTGGATTCGGGACTGTGGGTGCCCAATGCAGCCGATGTGGCTGAGGCTGAAGCAGCCGCCGCCAAGGAGAAAACTGATGATGCCAAGAAGGAGGAGGAGAGTGCCAAGGAGAAAGTGGAAAAGGAGGAACCCATCTATACCGGCGTCAGCACTGATGATATTGATTGATTTGCCATTGAAGGGGGGTTTCATATAGCATTTTCCATCTTCACTTTAAGCTTACATTTAATACAAATCTTTGCCTGTTCCTCCCTCACAACAAGCAGCACTCCCCTCCGCCTCATTCTAAAAGCAAAAGCATTCATCCAGTTGAGTTTATGTATATAATTTGAAATAAAGTCAGCTAAATTCTCAGTAAGCACAGACTTGGGATATGTGAGAAAAGCAATTACAGCCGGTGGATAGACAAATAGCTAAAGAAATAGTCCAAAACTCTAGGTTTTTGCTTACTTGCAGGCGGTTTTTCAAAGCAAAGGCTTTTATTGTCACGCAAATATAGGAAAAATTTGTGGTTGCTGCTCTAAAAGTTGTTTCTTGAACAGACGGTCGAACTACATATACCTAATCCTCAAATTGAGTAACTAAAGAGGACTGACAAGCTTAAGAGTAGGTTATGTAAAGAAAAGCAAGGCCAAATGGTGACAGTGTCTTGGTGTGTGAAGCTAGCTTTGACCTGCTTCATCGACATTTGGCCAAGCCAGGCGAGGCCATCGCTGCTTAAACCATAGATATATGCGACTAAACATTGATTTTGTCCTAGACACAATGGAAACTGACGGGACTGGCTTTACTTAAGCTGAGTGGAAGATTGCGAGGGTCACATCCTCTCTCCTCTTTGTGAAGTTTGTTACACTAGCCAACTACCAAAACCCTCTTGTGGTTAAACTAACCATAAGAAATTTTATTTTTCTACAAAATTGTGACATTTTTGAAGGAAACAACATTTTAAACCATATTTTTAGACCACATTGTTATGAAAAGCTGGATTTAAGGAATCCACTAAGGTTAGGCTTATAAACCTGGATCGCTTTGGGCAAAGCTAACTATGATTCACGTTTTGAAATGGGTTTTGGGCAGTTTCTTGATACTTTTCGACCAGATTTCAGAAAGATTCAAAACCTCAAGGAGATAGGCTTTGAAAATCTGTAAACACAACTTTTCGAACTGATTTACTTTTGAACCTTTAAAAGTCCGAAAATACAAAGTTTCGGAGAGTTTTTGAAGAAATTCGGGAAGTTATCTCTAATAAAGGGCTTTAAGGCATGAGATTCGTCGACATTACGGACGATCCCAGCACAGAAATGGCCCTTTTTCAGTTTTTAGAATAATTCAAGGCCTCGAAGAGATTACCAAAGCGAAATTCGGCGGAATTTTGGTCGATATAGGCATTTTTAACCTGTAAAAGTGCGGAAATGCAACATTTTGGACTGATTTAGGAGAAATTCAGGACGTTATCTCTAATAAAGTACTTTAAGGGCTGAGATTCGTCGGCTTTTTCAGATTTCAGAATAACTCCAGGCCTCAAAGAGTTTACGGAAGCGAAATTCGGCGGAATTTTGGTCGATAAAGGCATTTTTTGGACTACTATACCTGTGAAAATCTGAAAATACAACTTTTCGGACTGATTTTAGGAGAAATTCAGGACCATATCTTGAATAAAGTGCTTTAGGTGAAGAGATTCATCGGAATTACGGGCGATCCCAGAACAGAAATGGCCCTTTTTTAGATTTCAAAGGAGTTTAGCCGAGCGAAATTTTGCCAAATCTTGGACGATAGAGACATGCTTTCGGACTTTTGAACCTTTAAAAGTCCGAAAATACAAAGTTTCGGAGAGTTTTTTCGTCGACATTACAGGCGATCCCAGAACAGAAATGGCCCTTTTTCAGTTTTTAGAATAATTCAAGGCCTCGAAGAGATTACCAAAGCGAAATTCTTCGGAATTTTGTTCGATATAGGCATTTTTTACCTGTAAAAGTGCGAAAATGCAACATTTCGAACTAATTTAGGAAAAATTCAGGACGTTGTCTCTAATAAAGTACTTTAAGGGCTGAGATTCGTCGGCTTTTTCAGATTTCAGAATAACTCAAGGCCTCAAAGAGTTTACGGAAACGGAATTCGGCGAAATTTTGGTCGATAAAGGCATTTTTTGGACTACTATACCTGTGAAAATCTGAAAATAAAACTTTTCGGACTGATTTAGGAGAAATTCAGGACGTTATCTCGAATAAAGTGCTTTAGGGGAAGAGATTCATCGGAATTACGGGCGATCCCAGAACAGAAATGGCCCTTTTTAGATTTCCAAAAGATTCAAGGCCTCAAGGAGTTTACCCGAGCGAAATTTGGCGAAATCTTGTACGATAGAGACATGCTTTCGGACTTCTGTACCTTTGAAAGTTCGAAAATTCAAAGTTTCGGAGAGTTTTTGGAGAAATTCGGGAAGTTATCTCTAATAATGGGCTTTAAGGGCTGAGATTTGTCGGCATTACGGACGATCCCAGAACAGAAATGGTCCTTTTTCAAATTTCAGAATAATTCAAGGCCTCAAGGAGTATACGAAATCTTGGACGATAAAGACATGCTTTCGGACTTCTGTACCTGTAAAAGTGCGAAAATACAACATTTTGGACTGATTTAGGAGAAATTCAGAACGTAATCTCGAAGAAAGTGCTTTAAGAGCTGAGGTTTGTCGGCTTTACGGGCGATCCCAGAACAGAAATGGCCTTTTTCAGGTTTCAGAAAGATTTAAGGAGCTTAACCAAGCGAAGTTCGGCGGAATTTTGGTCGAAATAGGCATTCTATCCTGTAAAAGTCAGAAAATGCAACATTTCGGACTGATTTTTGGAAAAATTCAGTACGTTATGTCGAAGAAAGTGCTTTAAAAGCTGAGATTCCTCACCATTACGGGCGATCCCAGAACAGAAATGGCCCTTTTTCAGGTTTTAGAAAGATTCAAGTCCTCAAGGAGTTTATCCAAGCGAAATTCGGCGGAAATTTGGTCGATATAGGCGTTTTTTCCTCGAATTTATAAGTTTTCTATGCTTTCACATAAGCTGCCATGGGTGTAGAAAATGTATATAGGAGGCCTTGTCAAAAATATGTACATTTGGCCGAATGTACATATGTATTTGTGTCAGTGGAATCAGGCTACTAATTTATATAAATCATACAAGCTACAAGGGTATAAAAACTTCGGTCGAGCAGAAGATAACTTTCCTGTAATTTTTGGGAAATAGAACATTTAAAACCACTTTTTAGTCCAAATCGATAGGAAAAACTTGATTTAAAGAATCCAACAAGGTTACGCTTATAAACCTAAATCACTTTGGGCCAAGCTAGGGATGATTCGAGTTCTGAAATGAGTTTTGGGCAATTTCTTAGTACTTTCCGGCCAGATTTCAGAACGATTCAAAGCCTCAAGGAGTACCCAAGCGAAATTCGGCGGAATCTTGGCCATTTTTTCGGACTGCCATAACGTTGGAAATCCGAAAATACAACTTTTAGGATTGATTTAGTAGAAATTCAGGACGTTATCTCAAATAAAGTTTTTAAGGGCTGAGATTCGTCGTAATTTCGGGCGATCCTAGAGCAGTACTGACCCATTGTCATTTTTTCGAACTGCCGTTTTTTTGAAAGTAAAAAAATATAACTTTTTGGACAGAAACCAGTTTTATGGTATTTTTCGCCTTTTCGTACAATTCAAAGTCCGAAAAAAAACAGATTTAATTGGAGACGTTATCCTTAAGAACATGTTTGAAGGACAGAATACTATTGAAAGTCCCAAAAGCTCAAGCGTAATTCTTACTGACTGTTTATAAGATTTAAGATTCGGAAGAATTGTGCACGATCCTACAATTAAAATGTATTATTTGTAATTTTTTCGAGTTCCCATATTTCCCCAGATTTATGGGAAAGCCGGGACGTTATTGTTTATTACGGGCTTAAGGGTTAAGTTTTATGCAGAATTATGGGCAACAGAAATATGTTTCATCATTTTTTCGAAAGACCGTACTTTTGAAAGACCGAATAAATAATTTTTCGGACAGTTTAAAAGGTAAGATGCGAAGATATTTTGAATGAGGGATTACATATTTTGTGAAATTCCGGGAAAATATTTTACCTGACGGACTAAAAGGATTGGACTTAAAGTGGATTTTGGAATTTATTTAGGACTGCCGTACCTTTAAAAGTCCGTAGGACGAGTCTTAAGTGTTGATATTCGTCGGAATTTCAGGCAATGTAAGCACAGATTTCGCTATTCACACCGACACGTGATGAACGAATACCGAGGATTGTGCCAAGAGAGCAAACAGCATTTCAGTCCCTGTCCAGCTGTCGATTAAGTAGGTCAGGGCTGGTTTATGTCGCTTTATTTTCTTTTTTGGCTCCGCTCTTCTTGACCAAAGCTGCATTAAAGACATTGAAGGCCTCTGACATTATCTATTTGGAATCTAGAACAGCTTTAAGACCAAGGCCAACCAAACGGTGTTGCCATTTTAGCTATTTAGTTGCTAGATCTAGCTTTTTTTTGCTATCAGCCACAAATTTGACAAATTTTTAAATTATGTTTAGCTATTTCGTTACTTTTGAGGGCTGAAATATGTTGGCATTACGCGACTTATCTTTAAAAGTACAAAAATATAACTTTCTGTAACGTTATCCTGAATGTCAAGCTTTAAGGTCTGAGATTCGGAAGAATTACGGGCTGATCCAAGAACAGAAACAAGTTAATTGATATTCTTCGCTCTGCGTACAATTCAAAGTACGGAAAGTTACTTTCCGTACATGTTTGAAGTACAGAATTATGTTTTTGGCCTTTTTTCGGAGTGTGGTACTATTGAAAGTTCCAATACTCAGGCGAAATTCTTAAGGACGTTCTATAAGGGTTGAGATTCGTGGGAATTATGGACGATCCAACAATAAAAGTTGTTTTATTTTGTTAATTTTTCCGAGTTTCCGAGTTGCCATTAATTTAATAGTACATAAATTTTAGTTTTGTTACAGATTTACTGCAAGGATGGGACTTTATAGTGTATTACGGTCTTAAGGGTGAATTATGGGCGATCCAACAACAGAAATATGTTTTCGTCTTTTTTTCGAAGTGCCGTTCTTTTGAAGGTGCGGAAAAATAACTTTTCGGACAGTTTAAAAGGAAATATGCATACATATTTTGAACGACGGTTCTCAAGGCTTAAGAAAAAAAATAAGTTTTTGTTATTTTTCCGGATTTAAAGTATAGAAAAATTACTTTTTAGACAGCTATGGGGAAAAGTCGAGAGGTTATAGTTGCGGCAAAAATAATAGCACTGCGTCATATAAAATTCTTTGATGCAATACATCTTTTGTTTTTTTTGTAATTGGTTTAATAATTTTGTTGTACAGTATAGGCTTACATGTGATTTCTCTGAGAGTAATGTGTTAATGCTCAATTTGCTAACGTTTTTTTCTGTATAAGGCATCTCAGCAAACGAAGTGCAAAACAGAGCGGCAAAAAAAATAGCACTGATAACGGATTTTTTGAGATTCCGAGGAACAGACTGCAGGTGTTCGGAGACATGATGATTGTTGTTGTGTCTGCGGACAGTAAATGCGTCGTATTGCAAAGTCGAGTCGCCACACTATCATTAAGTTCAAAAAAATTATTAATTATGGGTCGCGGAAAGCATTGTAGTGACGAAAAGAGGGAAATCATTAAAAAGCTTATCGAAGAAGGCAACACCTACGCTCAGGTGGGGCAAATCGTCGGTTGCTCCAATAAAATGATTAGTAATGCCTTAAATTATAAAAATAAACCAGAAACACGCGGTAGAAAAGTCGCAATGTCTAATTTGCTGGTGAACAGACTGGTTCGCGAGTGCAAGAAGGCCCCCTTTAAGCCGGCTACTGAGCTAAAGAAGGAGCCTAACATATCGGCTTGCATTAGGACAGTTCGGAATCGCTTAAAAGATTATAAATTAAGTGCCCGTAGTCCGAGAAAAGTTCCACTTTTGAATGCGAAGCATGTGGCAAAAAGAATAGAGTTTGCCAAAGAGCACCTGAATTGACCGGCAGAAAAGTGGAGAAACATCCTATGGTCGGATGAAAGCAAAATCGTGCTATTTGGAGGAAGAGGATCTCGATCCTATGTACAGCGACCCCCCAATTCGGAATACCGTCCGAGTTTCGCCTGCAAGACCATAAAACACGGTGGAACGAGTATCATGGTTTGGGCATGCTTTTCTTATTACGGAGTGGGTCCAATACATTGGATAAAAGGTATTATGGATCAACATGTCTATTGCGATATTTTGCAAACAGTGATGCTGCCTTATGCGGAATACGAAATGCCGTTGTTGTGGGTCTTCCAACAGGATAACGACCCTAAACATACCAGCAAGAAAGCTCGTAAGTGGTTTCAAGACAGATCCCTTCACCTAATGGATTGGCCTGCTCAGTCTCCAGACTTAAACCCGATAGAGAATCTTTGGTCTGATGTAAAAAAATATGTTTCCAATGCAAAACCAAGGAATAATCAGGAGCTCTGGGCTATCATTCAAGAATCATGGAGCAGTATTCCACGGGAAAGGTGCCAAAATTTGGTCAATTCTATGACGAGACGTTGTGCTGCTGTCAGTGCTGCCAAAGGTTTTACAACCAAATATTAATACACTATATCGATGAAGAATACAAATGAAAACAAATATTCCAGAACTTCGCGGTTTTTTTTTCGTTTTCTTAAGTTATTTTTGAAGTAGTGTTATTTTTGTTGCCGCCTAAAATGTTCAACGTTCACATTCTTAATGTAAATATTTCAATTTCATGTTTTTATCGACGACACTTGCATTGTATTTCGATAAATTAGAGCCTAAAGTAAAAATAAAAGCCTTAAACAAGTTAAATATATGAATAGTTATTAAACAAATGATAAATAAAGAAAAATGTATGTCATGGTGCTATTATTTTTGCCGCAGCTGTATGTACATAGGTAGGCAAAGACGTACTACATACAATAGCACGCTTTGATTCTTCACGTATTTAAATTGTTTTACATATGTCCATACATATATGTATGTAAGTCTGTTAATAACCATTGGGAGTGCGAAAAGGACCACATAAAGTATATATATTTTTCCGTGCAGATTTCAGAAAGATTCAAATCCTCAAGGAGTACCCAAGCGAGATTTTTCGGACTGAAAATACAACTTTTAGGATTGTTTTAGTAGAAATTCAGGTCGTTATCGCAGTCCCTTAAGAACATGTTTGAAGGACAGAATTAGGTTTTTGACATTTTTCTGTGTGTTGTACTATTGAAAGACCCAAAAGCTCAAGCGTAATTCTTAAGGACGGTTTATAAGGTTTGAGATTCGAAAGAATTATGCACGATCATACAATTAAAATGTATTATTTGTAATTTTTTCGAGTTCCCATAACTTTGAAAGTCCAAAAATTTTAGTTTTGATACAGATTTATGTGAAAGCTGGGACGTTATTGTTTATTACCGGTTTAAGGGTTAAGTTTTATGCAGAATTATGGGCAACAGAAATATGTTTTCATCATTTTTACGAAAGATCGTACTTTTGAAAGACCGAATAAATAATTTTTCGGACAGTTTTAAAGGTAAGATGCGAAGATATTTTGATTGAGGGATCTCAAGGCTTCAGATTCATCGAATTACCGTTGCTCCAAGAACAGAAATAAGTTTTTGTTATTTTTCCGGACTGCCGTACTATTTAAAGTATGCAAAAATTACTTTTTAGACAGCTATGGGGAAAAGTCGAGAGGTTATATGCACGGATAATGGAAATCGACCAAAAATCCTTTCGGGTTGAATGCTTGATCATATGTGTATCTTCTTTTATTGTAGAAGATCATCACGAAGCTGAACAAAGCAAACTTGATTTTCTTTTCAATTCAATTTCCTTGAAAAAGAAACCTTTGATTTTTAGTTCTGTTTCGTAAGTCAATTTGTGCACACAATTGAGTTAACATCTCCCCCATTCACAATTTCTTACTCTCAAATCAAACTTTAAAAAATTAACTGAAAATGAATCGCCCCGAATTGGATTATTATGCTGTGCTGGATGCGCCCAGAATTGCCAACAGGGAGCAAATAACTTTGGCCTATCGCCGCTTGGCCGTACGCCTCTGTCCGCATCGGAATAAGGAGCATGAGCAGGATTTTGTGCCGCTGGCACAAAACGGTCGCCTCACACATCTCTCGCCCATGGGCGAGGCCAAGCAGTGGGCGTACATTAACATGGCGTACGATGTCCTGGGCAATCATCTGTATCGTGCCATCTATGATCGTTATGGGGAGGCCGGTCTCTTTGGTGGTGTAATGCTACCCAATGGCTACTTTCCGCCCTATCAATATCATGGCGATCACATGAAGGTCTATACCGAAGTCTTTGGCAGCTATTCACCCTATGCGAATGTTATAGATGCCATTGCCAATCCTCCCAGTTTGTATGCTACGCGTCAGCATGGCATTGGAGTGCGTGTGAAGGATGCAAATACGGAGAGATTAATGCATTTGTCGCTGGAGGAAGTGCGCACGGGTTGTGTGAAATTGATGCATGTGTGGCGTCAGGAGATTGTGGACGTTAGGGAGTCAAAACTGGAGAAGCGTAAGCATACGCTTAAGATAGTCATCCAGCCGGGAACCACGGCAGGCACACGCTATTGTTTCAAGGAGGAGGGCGATCGCTATCCCACCACCATACCCGGAGATATAGTGTTTATAGCGGCGGATAAGCCGCATCCCGATTTTGAGCGACGAAATTTGCATGATTTGGTCTATCGCTATGACATAGACATCTCACAGGCGCTAACCGGTTTCATTTTCTTTATCCATACGCTGGATAAGCGTAAGCTAAAGATTGTCATAACGGATGTGGTGCATCCGGGATATACCAAGGTGATTCCACTGGAGGGTTTACCCAAATGTCAAAATCTAAGTGCGGTGAATGCCATCAAACAGGCGAATAAGAGAAACGATGAATTTGGCGATCTGATTATTGAGTTTAATTGTGAGTAAGGAGGAGGATTATAAGTCTGGGTACTAATTCTTACGGTTTACTTTTAGATCTATTTCCCAAATACCTGAATCCAGCCATGAAGAGCTTGACACGTGAGTTTTTTGCTCAGTTTCACAAAATGGAATTGGAATTGCAGGAGGAGGAACAGAGACAATTGCAGGAGTGAAATAAGTTTAACTTTTAATCATCATCTTTTGTTTGTTCTGTCATGAAACTACTCAAAATTTGCCAGTCCCAAATAGATGTGTTACAGTTTGAAATCAGCAAAAAGGTGTTTGTTTTGAATGAAATGGAGACTCAAACCCAGATCTTACCATAAGGTGACGTATTCAGAACAGCAGCTGTCTCTCTTTTGAGGGGCCTTATCTGTTTGCCATCTCTTTCTAGCATATGTCTATTAGAGCCATTTTAGCTATTTAGTTGCTAGATCTACACGAAAATGTAGGATTTTCAATCCAGAACGTTTTGTTTACCTTTTCAATATTGAAATCCTACACGTTTCGTGCAGCTTTTCAACACGTCGCGTGTAGCTTTCTCATTTCAACACCTTTTGTGTAGTTTTTCTGCACGTCGCGTTTAGCATTATCTCTTCAACACGTGTCGTTTGGCTTTCTGCACGTCGCGTTTAGCTTTCTCATCTCTAAGAGCTATTTGTAGCTATTCGCTACTTTGGAGTTGTAGTGCAAAATAATGACTGATAAATTCTTTTTAAAGCCGAGTATCTATGATATTAAATATTCACTTAGTACAACGCCATAGATGTAAATAATTCATGTAAATTATTCATTAGAAATAGCTGCAGTTCACGAGTGTTTTCTCATAATATGTACACCTAATAAAGAACGCCCTGCCAGTCTCAAAATCATTACGAAAAATCCCTTGAGGAAAGCCATGTTTTTTAGTACCATCTCTTTGAAATCAGGGCTGATTTCAGTACTGAGCACACTTAACGGCTTCTGACTCTACTGTGGACCATTCAAAATGTTGAACCTGAAGACGTTAAATGAGAGTTTAAGCAATCGGAAAAAAAAAACGGATACCCTAATAACTATTTGGAATGGATATTATCATATACACACCTGATCATATTAATAGGTACACACCGGTTTTTTCGTACTTTTAGTGTTGACAACTTTTTAATTTTTGGTTTTTTGTTGTTGTCAATGTCTGGCCACACTGTGACAAAGAGTTGAAAGAGGGGCTGCCCCGTATATCAAAGCTTTTCTATAAATTGCGAGTCCACCACACATTTCGCCTGATCATAATAATAGGTACAGTCTCCGTTTCTCACAAGTATCAAGTGAATAATTTTGTAATCAGTGATCTTTTGGTAACTAAAGGTAAATTAAGTATAGCTTCTGTCAATACAGAGAATTAAATAATTATTTTTTTGAGAAAAAATGGGTCGGAATTCTCATTGTACTAAAGAAGAAGCTCGATTGGTTCTTACGAGCCATCGCCAAATTAATGAACAGGTCTCATAATTTTGTTAAAAATGCATTAGAAAGAAAACCAAGACAGGAAACCCATTGGAAGGCCACAAAAACAACAGAAACCCTTGACCACTACATTGTTAACTTTGAGCAAAAAGGACCCATTTAAGTCATCGAAGGCTATTGCAGCCGAAATTGGGAATTCAGTTAGTGCTCCAACTATCCGAAGACGACTATAAGATGCCAACCTACCAGGAAGAATTGCCAGAAAAGTCCCACTTATGCGCAAAATAAAACTTTTGCAAGGGACCACAAAGACTGGGTAGGATGCACCGGGGAGAAAAAATGGAGAAACATATTATGGAGCGATGAAACCAAGATTAATTTGTTTGGGAATGACTGTGAAAGGAATGTTCGACGCCCTAATGGAAAGGAATTCCGTCCGGGGTTTACAAAAAAAACAGTCAAACATGGAGGTGGCAATATAATGGTATTGGGTTGCTTCTCCTGGTACGGCGTAGGTCTAATTTATCAGACTACGAACAAAATGAATGCTGAAGAGTACAAATTCATTGTGGAAACAGTTATGGTACCGTATGCTGAGGAAAATATGCCATTACGTTGGGTATTTCAGCAAGAAAATGATCCTAAACACACATCAAGGCTGTTATCTATATCTAAATTTTTAGAGGACCAAAAAGTTGACGTTCTGAAGTGGCCAAGCCAATCCCCCGACCTTAACACCATTGAAAACTTGTGGGGAGACTTAAAAAAGAAATTGGCAAAACATTAATTTTCAAATAAACAAAAATTATGGGAAGGTGTCCAAAAACTGTGGTATGAGACACCAGTAGAGACCTGCCAGACTCTTATTAAAAGTATGCCAAAAAGAATAGCAATAGTGGCCAAAAATAGAGGGTGGATACACTGGATACTAAGTTAGGAAATACTAATTTACCTAAAAAAAGAACACAAAATGGGAATTAAAATTTGTTTTTCTTACCAACACATGAAGTGTACCTATTATTATGATCACACTGAAAACGTATCTCAACACACAAAATGATCTCTTTTATGTTATATTATTATTCTATTACAATTAAGTTTATTTTATTAAAAACAAATAGTTTAAGAACCAATAAGAACAAATTTTAAGTTTGAAACAATGAATAAAACTGTTTTCTGTTACCTTAAAGTCAGAGTTGATGTGTGTACCTATTAATATGATCAGGTGTGTAATTTCAAAATTGATATTATAATCCTTTTTATCTTATCCTTTAGACGATTTTTAGCTGCATTAGATGAAAATTCTCAGATCAATTTAACATTAAATGAATAAAATATACACGACCTTGAGCCGGCTAAGAACTATTTCTTAAATTAAACGTATATTTTACTACCCAAAATCGAATATTATTATTTCATTATTATATTCATCAATAAATATCCCATTTTTGTCTGTGTCATTAGAATGGTTTTAAGAACTTTTATTTGCTTTATTACTTAATATTATTTCGAACAAATGAAATACAACAACAGATACAACAAATGTTGCCCCCTCTTCGATTTGTAGGCCACATTTTTAGGTTCATTTTAGATTTGCTGCTTACGGCAAAGTCACAACCTACCCGTTTAGCTCAATACAGAAAGTAACCAATAGAGATTCTTTCTCAAGGCTGTCTTAACTCCTTGAAGAGTATGTTTGTGTAATTTTTGTTAGATTTTAGTTCTAAAATTAATATTTTTTTTAAGTTTTGACTTTTAGCAACTTTTTTTTTGTATTTTTAGCTATTTTTAGCAATTATTTTTTGTACATTTAGCCAATTTCGGTCCTCATATTCTGGCAACACTGCTTAGAGCAGTTGTCATCTGTCTCAGAGAGCCAATAGAGAGAGTTGAAGAAAATTATGGCCCCGTCTTTCTTGCTTCAGACCTTTAAAGGCAATTTCCGCCGAATCTCAAACCTTTAAATCCGTCACGTAAATTATTGTCCCGGAATTTGACTAAAATTTCGAAAGAAAGCCAGTCCCAAAATTTAAAAAAATTCCATTCTTGTTGAATCGCCCGAATTTACACTTAAATCTACACCCTTACTAGATCTACTACTACTAGTTCTTACTTTCAAAAGAACGGCAGTCCGAAATATGACAAAAATTCCTTTCTTGCTGTTGAATCGCCCGAATTTACACTTAAATCTCCACCTTCAAAGTGCGTAGTTATTATTAAAGTCGCGACTTTCCTTTATATCTGTTCGAAAAGTTGTATTTCCGGAACTTTCAAATGTACGACAGTACGAAAAAAAAGACAAAATTTCATTTCTCGTTCGTAATTTCGTCTCATTCTGGTTTGCTTCATAATTCACAATCAATTTGACTTTTAAAAGTACAACACACCGAAAAATACCAAAAACCTAATTCTGTCCTTTAAACATGTTCTTAAGAATAAAGTCCCCAATTAAATCTGTACGGGAAGTAATTTTTTCGGACTTGGAATTGTACGTCAGAACGAAAAATACCATACAACTGGCTTCTAATTCTATAGAATCTTACCTCTTAACTCTTGTCATTCAGAATAACGTTTCGGCTTTTTCTATAAATCTGTACCGAAAGTTCTACTTTTGTACTTTCAAAGAAAAGGTAGTATGAAAAAATAACAACGGGCCCATTTCTGTTCTGGAATCGCCCGTAATGCCGACGAATCACTGCCTTAAAAGCACTTGATTCGAGATAACTTCCAGCTTTTCTCCAAAAACTCTCCAAAACTTTGTATTTTCGGACTTTCAAAGGTACAGAAGTCCGAAAACATGTCTCTATCGTCCTTGATTTTGCTAAATTTCGTTTGTCTAAGCCAGGGAATCAAACCGAAACCGTATACCGAAAAAAACCGACTAAAACTCAGAACCAGAACCGAAAGTGGAACCGATATTTGAAATTGATTGTGTACCGGTATACGAGTACCGATATTTTTGGAACCTAAAGGACCGAAAAGAACCTTAACATTGTACCGGTACAGTTTCGGTTCTGACACTTAGTTTTGGGAGGAGTTTGGTTTTTCAAAACTTTTGTATTGTAAAATAAAAAAACACGAGATCAGTCTCTTGAAAAATTGCATCCTTTATTCTTAGGCCCTCATTATAATGTCATGCTAATGCTAACCTCAAAACTAAAAAGTACTTGTGTTATTCATTTCTGTTCAACTTAAAACTTAGTGAGGAAAGCAGCACTTATACTTTAGAAGCAGGACATTACAAATAGTTCAGTATTTTCACAAAACTGATTAATGGCATCTATCGTGATCAATTTTTCTCAGCTTAAAACGTTTTCCAAATTGAAGTCTTTGGAATTATTGGAAATTGACCGCCAAAATTTATAAAAATGTATCTATATTTAAGTGTTAAGGTATTGGTAAAAAATCGAATGATGGGGTCACTGTATAGAGAATGGACGATGACGAAACCGAGAGTAGCACGCAGTAGATAGTAGAAGATGGACGAAATGACAAGCAGACAGACAGAGAGACAGAAAGAAAAATCCATATCGACAAACCGAGAAGAGAAAAAAAATATGTATAGAGACATTCTAAATAGAAGATAGAATAGAGAAGATTATAAAAATAAAGAAAACTCTACACAGTTTCCACAATCGTGTGGCCTTTGAGAAGGGCAAGTAAGCGTATAACTTTTATTAAGTCTTTACTAAGAAATCGAATGAATGCATAACCAATGATCGCTCTTTCTTCATATTTTACAGATTCATACCGGTACATACCGGTATACCGAAATAAGAAAGCAGGTACCGGTACGGAACCGAATACCGAAATATTATTAGAAACAAAACAGAAAATTTTACCGAAACACAAGTTTCGGTACGTACCAGAATTGGAACCGGAACCGAAATACGATTCGGTTTGATTCCCTGGTCTAAACTCTTTGAGGCCTTAAACTTTCTGAAATCTGAAAAAGGACCATTTCTGTTCTGGAATCGCCCGTAATTTCGACGAATCTCAGCTCTTAACGCACTTTCTTCGAGATAACTTACTGAATTTCTCCTAAATCAGTCCGAAATGTTGCATTTTCGGAATTTTACAGGTATAAATGCCTATATCGACCAAAATCCTGCCGAATTTTGCTTGGGTAAGCTCCTTAAGGGCCTTGAATGTTTCTGAAATTCGAAAAAGGACCATTTCTGTTCTGGGATCGCCCTTAATGGTGAGGAATCTCAGCTCTTAAAGCACTTTCTCCGAGATTACGTACTGAATTTCTCGTAAATCAGTCCGAAATGTTGTATTTTCGGACTTTCACAGGTATAGTAGTCCAAAAACAATGCCTATATCGACCAAAGTTCCTCCGAATTTCGCTTGGGTAACCTCTTTGAGGCCTTGAATCTTTCTGAAATTTGAAAAAGTCGACGAATCTCAGCACTTAAGGCACTTTATTCAAGATAGTGTCCTAAATTTTTCCTAAATCAGTCCGAAATGTTGCATTTTCGGACTTTTGCAGGTAAAAAATGCCTTTATCGACAAAAATTACGCCGAATTTCGTTTGGGTAAGCTCCTTAAGGGCCTTGAATCTTTCTGAAATCTGAAAAAGGGCCATTTCTGTTCTGGGATCGCCCGTTACGGTGAGGAATTTCAGCTCTTAAAGCACTTTCTTCGAGATTACGTACTGAATTTCACCTAAATCAGTCCGAAATGTTGTATTTTCGGACTTTCACAGGTATAGTAGTCCAATAAAATGCCTAAAAGGACCAAAATTCCGCCGAATTTCGCTTTGGGTAAGCTCCTTGTGGCCTTGAATCTTTCTGAAATCTGAAAAAGGGCCATTTCTGTTCTGGGATCGCCCGTAATGTCGACGAATCTCAGCTCTTAAAGCACTTTATTAGAGATTCCGTACTGAATTTCTCCTAAATCAGTATAAAATGTTGTATTTTCGGACTTCCACAGGTATAACAGACCAAAAAAATGCCTAAAAGGACCAAAATTCCGTCGAATTTCGCTTGGGTATACTCTTTGAGGCCTTAAATCATTCTGAAATCTGAAAAAAGGGCCATTTCTGTTCTGGGATCGCCCGTAATGGTGAGGAATCTCAGCTCTTAAAGCACTTTATTCGAGACTCTGTACTGAATTTCTTCTAAATCCGTCTGAAATGTTGCATTTTCGGACTTTTACAGGTAAAAAATGCCAATATCGACCAACATTCCGCCGAATTTCGCTTGGGTAAGCTCCTTAAGGGCCTTGAATCTTTCTGAAATCTGAAAAAGGGCCATTTCTGTTCAGGGATCACCCGTAATTCCGGTGAATCTCTGCTCCTAAAGCACTTTATTCGAGATAACGTCTTGAAATTCTCCTAAATCAATCCGAAAAGTTGTATTTTCAGATTTTCACAGGTATAGTAGTCCAAAAAATGCCTTTATCGACCAAAATTCCGGCGAATTTCGCTTCCGTAAACTCTTTGAGGCCTTGAATTATTCTGAAATCTGAAAAAGCCGACG